>UFQX01000329.1:822041-1129300 GCA_900497675.1 Arapaima gigas | reverse complement strand
TCTCTCTCTCTCTCTCACACACACACACACACACACACACACACACACACACACACACACACACACACACACACACACACACAGTGACGACGGAAGAATGGCAGCGGCGCGCACGGTGCCCTCGCGCCTCCACGAGGCCAGCACGTGGCAGCAGAGATTAACCGATGAGTGCAGTTTGAAATAAACCCCGTAATGGGATTGCGGATTACCGGGAGGATGGAGGCTACACACCTGAATGAAAGAAGAAAAACAAGAAACCCGGAGAAACCCGAAGGCGCCCACCTGTGCTCGTGCGGTAAGAGCAGGAGCTCCTCTGCAGTGATTCATGGCCACAGCGAAACCTGTCTTGTGTAAAGTCTTATATGAATTTTTTCAAAAATGGCACCTCTCACATCTGTTCACCCCTATATGGATCAATATAGGTTCATAAAGAGGTTAAATCCAAACAGTTTTGGAACAGGATTTTGTATAACAGCACAGGGAGTGAGGAGAGAAATGACGCAGCCAGAAAGAAAACAAACCCTGGTTATACGTTTTTTTTGTATTTCATTATTATAACAATAAATATAATATAACATATTATTACAAGTGCAGGTTTGAAGGACTATTTGCACTGTTTACAAAGATTCAGTACCACTTAACACTATCGGCAACTGAGTAGAAGAACACTAAAAATGCGTATCACCAACTATCACTAATAAATGTGCCTCCTTTCTTTCTGGTTCATGTGTCCTTCCTTAAATGCCTTCTTCTGCTCCCAGCTTGTCACCTCTTGATGTGAGACAGAACACACACACACACACACACACACACACACACACACACATAAATACTAAAGGCCTTAGGCCCAAGACCGTACTAGTATATTTAATTAAAAGATTAGAAACTACAACCTTCCTGGTTTAAAAAAAGACACTTCCCTTACAAGATTACAATACAAGATTTCCACCAATTTTCATACATGAAACAAGGGAAACAAGAAGAACTCAATGGATGGATGGATGAATGAATAAAACCTTATTAATGTCAGGAGGAAATTCAGCCGAGTTGTGGTCATATATAATATACATCATACATATACACACACCTGTACTTCCAGTACATGCATACATACAGTGACAGGAATGAATAGGTAGGTAAATAGTTTAATAAATGAATAAGGAATAGTCGCTGGATATTTGTACAAATACTGAAACACTATATGTTTTGTAAGTGTTTGTTTATAAATGAAAATATTTGAAATCGTCCAATAAACTTACAATATTTTGGTGCAACCAAAACCTACAATATTTTGCTGTAATCAAATCATGTCAAACATGTCAAACATTACTGGTTAAATACAGATATGTGCAATTAACATGAATTCTGCATGAAAAGTATTTATGAATGATAATTTTCAGGCCTTCACAATATTAAGATCTGATGTGGGCTGTTAGAAAAAAAATATTCTTTTAAAATATTTATTTAAACCTATTATTAGTAAAGTTATTTGTGGGAATCTCCTTGTAATCACTTATTACATTTGACTTTTCATGACTTTGCTTCTGGAACCTGCAGTACTTGAACCACCAAATGGTGGTACCCCTTGTTTACCCCATAGGAGTGAGACCCCAGAGACTGTAGCAACAGACCAGGGTCAGTAGCAAAAAGCGGCTAGCTGAGTGGCCTTTTTTCTGCTTTTGGGACTCAGCCAGTAGGTTACATTGCATTGCTTCCAGTAGAGCCGGTAACTTTAGATGCAAAAAAGTGCAATGAATTCAATTCAGGGAACTACTGCTGGAATTTGATGACATCTTGAGTGCTTAAGTCCAAACAGCAGAGTAACGTGGAACATGTATTAGAGATGTGGTCAACTGCAGTCCAGTTGGCATCACTGAAAACTTTTTAATTTAGCTTCTGATTTACTGTTATACTTCAAACACTACGGCATTATCGAGCACCAGGAGTGTCACGTAAAAAGCAAAAGAATATACCAGTAATCATTAATAAATCAAAATAGAGAATTAACTGGATAACGATAAATCTTTCACGGCAAGATCTCAACCACGAGAGAGGATGAGCGAAGTAGACCTTTATTTACGAGCTTGGGAATACAGATCTGCGCTCTCGCAGGAGCATGCAGGGTGGTCCGCAATCTGAACAATTCTCATTGTTTATCTCCATTTCTGCAAAGCACTATATTCTTTTCTGATTGGTCATCATCACTCATTAATCACCATCAGCTCATTAACATACAGTTTACACCACTTCTTCTCCTAGCAACAGGGCTCATCTTAGTTCAAGAACAACAACACGTTTTCTCATATCAAGGAGTGCAGACCATGCTAGCAGGTTCTTGACAATACAGGACCCATCTCTCCAAGGCCTCTTTCGTGCCTCCGGCCTAAGATGGTGCCATGCTCCAGGTCAACTTGACCTCTCCTTCTCAGCTTCTCAAGGCAAAGTATTGAGTAAAAATCGCAAAATACAACAATTTCACACAAAAATGTTTGAGCAACCTGCGGCTGGGTTAAGAATCTTCCCCACATCAGATAACAAAGCACATAGAAAAACTACTTAAAAAATGTAGAAAATAATCAATAGGTTGATAAACATTAAAGATTAATGGATTACTTGTTTATAGAAATAACTGCAACTCTGTAGAATAATTGTTATTTTAAAACCCTATAATTACATGCATTTGTACCATTTTAAACCAAACAATAATGTAAAAGGCTAGTAAACATGTTGCTGCCCTGAGTGTTTCAGCTTTCTCTTCATCAGAGACACCAATACAGGTCAACACTGAGAGCTGCTCCAGCAATAACTATGAAGTTCAAACACAATTCTCTTATGATGTATTTAAAACAAAACCTTTAGTCTTTACTTTTTTGTTTACACTTACCTGGTGCTATCTGAAGCAACTTTGTTATTTTTATATTGCACAGATTTTCTCCTGGTGCAACTCAGAGTAAGTATCTTGTTCTGCTGTCTTACAGCAGTGGCAGGACTTACATTCAGAGCTCCAAACTTCATATTATGAAGGTCTGTCCCTACTTGCTGTGCTGCCTTCTCTGTGCACAGCATTGACTTATTATTGTACATAAACAAAGAGATGCAAAAATCAGCTGAAAACAGATTCTGTATGAGATTCATGTACTGAGGCAGCTACAGCTGACTGGCTGACTGACTACAGTTTGTTTTCTACACCTTCTTTGACTGGTAATATAAATACAAGTATCTTTAAGGCCTAGAAAATGGCTCCTGTAGCAAATCTGTCTGAGATCTTACAAAGCCAGCAATAAATCTAAATAAACTTAAGTTTTGGAATATGGGTAGGATTAAAAACCTGCCATTTTAAATTGCAATGCTTCTTTAGGGAGCCTCTGTTATGTATATTTATGCCTATTAATGCAGATGAGCGACAACTAATTTTATAGTAATACCCTGGTATGGCAAAGTTGCTGGTTTGTTGCTAGTTTATTCACATTTTTAATCATAATTGCTCTTATTTTTAATTCACTTCTTATTCTCAGCTTAATCGAAAAAGAAAAAATCATGGATGCATCTCTTACCCTCCACAAATCATCATTCGTTTAAATATGAAGTCATAAATCATTGAAGTTCAAGGATTATAAAAGATTGCTGTGATCTACATTATAATACAGCGTATGTCGCCCTCTACTGTTAATATTAGGACTGTCGTTTTTAAAACGTTCACAAAGCACAGCAAATCTACTTTATTTTAATTTTGAAAACTTTGCATTTTGTACAACTTGCAAGATGTTAGCTAATTAAAATGGGCTTGTCAACAGCTCTCATGCCAATTGATATTCAAATTACATCTGTCAATTAACATTTCCTATTGTTTTTTGTTCTTGTCAGGACAAGGTCAGACAGGTCTTGTCTTCGTGGTGGCAACTTTAAAGATCGACAACCACCACTCAGAACCAAGTTGCTATAAAGTGAAAGAAATGGACCACAATTACTACCTGTTCATTCAAGAAAACTGAAGCTGCAGACCTGACATATAACCTCAGTGTAATGTTTCAGGAGTAAAGATCATTTCTCAAATAATTTAAATGAATAAATTAATAAAATTAATAAAAGGTCTTAAATTCCTCTTCCAGCACTTATTGAAGAACAGGAAAAATGATGTCTAGCACTAAATATGTGCTCTGCAAAGTAGAATTAGTATTTTAGGCCAATAACTGTAAAGATATTCTCTGTATGCTTTATCCCACCATCTGGACACATTTAGCCATCTCTGAAAAAGCACAGAACTACCACACCCGCGTTTAAAAACACTGGCACACAGGTCTTTTTATAGATTCCACTGACATAGTCTTCCTCCACCTCCAAGAAGTGGCCACCCAAAGAAATGTGCCCGCCAGCACCATCAAGCATCACCATGAAATGCCAGACCAAGCAGGGCACCGAACCCACCTTTCCATCAGTGTTGCATACAAATCAGTGATGAAAAGTGAACGTTGTTATAAAGACCTGTGAAAACCAGTAGCTGGAAAGGACTCATCATGTTGCCAGGGTGCATGAACCTGGGTTTGTTTGGCACACTTTTAACTGGAATTAGCACTAACTGAGCAGCTCCAGGTAAGTGGCCTGGAGCTCCTGCTGCATCATGATGGAAAGCTGAGAGTTAGAAAAATTCATCCAACCATCCATTCATCATCATTAACCTTTTGATCCTGGTTGGGGTCACCACAGTCCAGGGCCTATCCCAAAATCACTGAGCACTGGGTTATGAAACTATATCTTTGAATGAGTGCAGAATTACAAACTTATTTGTCTGAAATCAAGTATTATGGCAGCTTTGAAAATTATTTTGCAAGTTTTACATTAGCTTTTATTTAAATAGTTTTTTTTAATCTTGCATGGAAATAATTGAAGAAGACAAGATAGGAAATGATCTCTCAGTCATTTAATAAATACTGCGGACAGTCAATAATATTTTAATATAATTTGAGAACAGTGAGACTCTGGCTGTATGTTGATGAATTGCAATAGAAATTTTCAATATGATGTTGATATCACTGATAAGAACTACTGACTTTTTCATTCCAGATAGGTAAATAAAAGAAAGAATATATTAAGATTTGGTGAAAGTAGTTGCTTAAGTCAGTTTGCATTTGAATGAAAGAACATTTTTTTAAAAAAGCTAGTACTGAGCTTGCTCAAATATGAGGTTTTATACTTGTATTATTCCTAATATCTAACAGGCCTATATGTCCTTCTGATCATGGGTATAGCTGGTTACACATATTTGGAAATTTGGACCCATTTGTGAACTTATGTAATGCCCATATAGGTATGACTTATTATACATACATGGTGCTAGTATCCATAAAGAATCAGTATATAATATAATGTAGAGCTGTATGTAAAAGGACCAACTTGAATGACAATCGAATACAAGGTTGTGTGGGATAGAAGTATGACATATTGCTTCTGGATTACAAAATAATTTCAACTGTGTTTTATATTTATGGGAAGGCAGACGAATTTACAATAATTAATAAAGCAGTGACCTGAGTTAAATTTCCCACATAGATCACTTATTTCACAACCACCTATTAACATATCCCCGCCCACAAATCGTTCTAATTGGTGGATCCTCGTTTGGCCCCTCCCGTCATTAGTCAGTCTGTTTGTGCCCCGCTGAACCCCCCCCCCCCCCCGTAGCACTTTTTTACGTGCAGCCGTGGCTCGTGAGGGGCGGAGGTGGCAATTGCAACATTGGTGTTTAAACGGATTTTTGTTATTGAGCTACAAAGAGGCTTCTGAAGATCCTCCTTTTTGCAGTTGCACAAAGTCGATGTGTTGACAACAGAAGAAGTTTGCGGAAAGTTAAAAATAGTGACTTAGAGCGCGACTTTAGACGTTCGTCGTCAGAGTCGGTTCAGCATCGCGCCGCGTGCGCCGCCCCCCGTCCACTCCGGGCCCCGTGCCGCGCTATGGCGCTCAGAGCGAGGGTCCTGTACGAGTTCAGCTCGGAGAACCCGGGCGAGATTTCGGTGAAGGAGAACGAGGTGGTGACTTTGCACAGCGAGCAGGACATCGAGGGCTGGCTGGAAGGCACGAACGGGCGAGGGGAGCGGGGGCTCTTTCCCGCCTCGTATGTGGAGGTCCTGCAGAGGGACGCGGCGGCGGCGGCGGCGGCGGCGCCGCCCTCGCGCTACAGCGGCGGTGGTCTCGCTGGCGGCGGCTCTTCTTTCTCCCCCAGAACGGACCCTCAGGCGGACAGCTTGGCCAAAGTCACAGCGATGAGCTTCGCCACCCTTCCTGTCCCTCAGCAGCCTCACAAGCACCAGGTGAGCCACGGCAGTGAAGACGACTGGGACGATGACTGGGATGATGGGGTGGCCGCTGCGGATGAGCCTGCTGGTTATGCTCCAGCAGGTGGTCCCGACTTTGAGAGCTATGGACCTTCTACGTACCGCCTGTCCACTTCCATGGCCAGGGGCAGCCAGCAGGCCAAGAGCAGTGGAACCGTTGGCAGGAACCTTAACAGGTTCTCCACCTTTGTCAAGTCTGGCGGGGAGGCGTTTGTCTTGGGCGAGGCATCTGGCTTTGTGAAGGATGGGGACAAAATTTGTGTTGTAATGGGAAAGCATGGTCCGGAGTGGCAGGAGAACCCTTACCCGTTCACGTGTTGCATCGACGACCCTACCAAACAGACCAAGTTCAAGGGCATGAAAAGCTACATCTCGTACAAGCTGACACCCACCCACACGCAGAGCCCGGTGCACAGGAGGTACAAACACTTTGACTGGCTCTATGCCAGGCTGGTTGAGAAGTTCCCGGTCATCTCTGTGCCCCATATACCTGAGAAGCAAGCTACTGGAAGATTTGAGGAGGACTTCATCGCTAAGAGAAGGAAAGGTCTCATATGGTGGATGAACCACATGTCCAGCCACCCAGTGCTGGCCAGGTGTGACGTTTTCCAGCACTTCCTCACCTGCACAGATGAAAAGGCCTGGAAGCAGGGGAAGAGGAAAGCAGAGAAGGATGAGATGGTGGGGGCCAGCTTCTTCCTGACCATCAGTACACCTACTGCACCACTTGACCTACAAGATGTGGAGAGCAGAATTGATGGATTTAAGGTCTTCACCAAAAAGATGGATGACAGCTCACTCTACGTCAGTGCCACCTTAAGTGAATTTGCCAGGAAACAGATGACAGGTTTTAAGAAAGAATACCAAAAAGTCGGGCAATCCTTCAAAGTTCTCAGTCAGGCGTTTGAACTTGACCAGCAGCCATTCTCAGAGAGTTTGAACCAGGCCATTTCCTTCACCGGGGAGGTCTATGATGCCATTGGGGAGCATTTTGCAGAGCAGCCCAAGCAGGACCTGGATCCAGTGATGGATCTGCTAACCCTTTACCAGGGACACCTGGCAAACTACCCTGACATCATCCATGTTCAGAAAGGTAAAGTCTATGTTGTTGCTAACCTTTATTCTGCTCATGCCTTTGTCCAATGACATTTACAATGTTTGATAAGCAGGTTTACAATTATTTTCCCATTTATCCAGCAGGGTACAATTCAGGGTACACATCTTCATGAAGGGGACTACAGCAGTTAGTAGGATTTGGGCACAAGTCTTTTCAGTGGAGAGGACTTGCATTACCTGCACCAGTAAAGTGTTTACAGGAAGTGCTGTGTTTATTGTATCACTGTCTGCTCGGGGCTTACTAGAAGCGTGTCTGATATTCGGGGACAGTGGTCACTTTGCTGGAAACTAAAACCAGTTCGCTGTACTTTCTCATATTTTCCTTCTAGTGCTGTAACAACCCTGAGTCATGACTGAAACATTAAACCCCCCTATATTTCTGCCAAAATATTACTGGCCTGAAAAAAGTATACTAGCTTTATTTCAGCACAACTATTATTCTGACTTTCAAGTATTTGCTAGACCTTATTTTGTTACAAGGACAACTTTTAGATTCATGGGACAAAAAGGCCAAAGATATTTTGCCTCTGTCTGCTGACCATTTCATAGCCCTCTAAGTTTAGTTCCAAGGACAACTTCTTTCTGAATAGGTTTAATTTTGACCTCTGAACTGCTGCCCTTCAACACAATTGTTATTTAATGTAAAAATCAGTGCAGAACAGCTCACCCACAGTGGCAAGGGGTGCTCCTTTTTAATACATGGTACAGAAGGGAGCTTTTGTTTTATGGTTATGTTAAGTGTACAGATGTTTAAGGTCTTATTGTTCAGTAAATCATTTCTTTGCATGTGTATTACTCATCTCCAGGAAGTAATACTATACTTTTTCACCCTTTAGTGTTTACAGTAGTAGGAATAGTGCTCTACGATTTGCCCTTTCTCACTTTCCTCTTGCTATTTGCAGATGGTTGATCAATATGTTATGACCTACATTATTTTCAAAATAATGTAAAATTAAAAAGTAGAAAACAACTGTTTTACCCCGTTGCATAATGAAGTTCTTTATCCTGATGCTTTCAGGCATAGCGAACATTTGTAACTAAGCAAAGCAAGAACTGCTTGCTGGTCAATTCACATCGTGCTTGTTGCACTCAGTCTGATTCAGAGGCACATAACTGACTGGACACAGTAGCACAAGTGTCTTTTTATCTGTTTACTTGAAGGTCGTAACCTTTGCTGACATTCCAGCTACTAATGTCAACAGCAGCCAGCCCTTTACTGTGATACAGTAAGGAGTGGGTAATAAAACAAGTAGTTTTCTATGTTTTTCCATTTCTTGGCTTTAGATAGTAACTGAGAACATTGAGCAAATTTCGCTTTGCAGGTCATTTACTTAGTAGTATGTGTCAGGCATGTCAGACAAATAGAAAGTAACAGCTCAGTGGCAAGATCATGTTTTTCAATTTGGCACTCTTGGCACTCAACGTTATTATCTTTATTCCAGTACTTTATTTCAAAGGTGAAAGATAAATCATAAATACATAATTCCAAGCTTCTGGGGAATGTTAAACTTTTTCTTAGTACAGGTGTCACTATGTATTACATGTTCTCCAGGCTAAGTTTATAATTAGAAATATTATGATGAAGCATGTTGTAAAATGTGTCCTTTTTAAATTTTAAGAAGAGCCTGTCACAGAAAATATGACACTGATACCGATTCTATTCCAGGGGTAAAAGTGGTACTTGAGCAGGCAGCCTTACAGGCTACAAGTCTAGTTTCTAAAACACACCAGTACATGTCCTTTTTTGTTGTTTTTCATGTTTCTGTATAGTTTTGAGTAGTCAAAACAATGCATACTACAGGCTTTAAGCCAGGCATGGAGCATTGGTGAGAATATCACCCAGGAGCTGCAGTGTTGAAGTCACATGGGTGAGCCTGAGTCACCAGAGCAAGACAACAGAGATTGCACTCAGTACTGCAACTCTTGTGTAATAACATAATGAATATGGGATGAAACCTCCACTACTGGCTGAACTGATGTTTTGTTTTTAGGTGTCACTTTCCCCCAATTTGTCAAAATAGATTTTTTTTATCTCTCCCCTGTGAAGTAATTGATGAATTTCTTTGCAACCACTTATTTGAAACAGTTTATTACATTAATCAAATTTATTCATTAGCCAATGTTGAATTAATAGATCTAAGAAGTATAAGGAATGCAGAAACTTAAAAATGTAGCTAAACTACAATTTGGGCCTTGAAATTTTTCAGAAGTGTAACTTCTGAATTCCATCAGTGCTTCAGTGCCCTGTGTTGAATTTCACATGCACCTCTGGGCTGGTTCCCATCACTTGGGTAGCAAAGGAAAGGACTGGGAAAGTGGCCGGGGAAGTGTCATACAGATGACCAGAAGTAGGCATGGTCTTGGTTTAGTCAGACCCCTTGACTATGAGACCTCTGGCTGGAAATGATACAAGGGTGGAATATTTATTTAGTCATGGCCATCAAAGGTTCTGCTTCTGACACTACTGGACACCTGGGCACATCTTGTAATACTGTTTTTTTATCGGTGATGTAAAAATGAACATGAAGCGCAACAATCAGCAGTTATACAAGGGGGAACTTATTATCTAAGGAAGCTCATATTCACATTTATTCAGCTGAACTCCTCAGTTATTATTCATTTTGTTAAACCAACTGTTGTTTGACAAATATATGTAATAATTGGTTGGATACAATGTATTTCTTCCTTAATAATCCAGTAGCCATTGTCTCAGGTAAATGATTACATCAGTCATACGCTGTAGCTTTCCAAGGGCATGAAGTGCCCACAGAGGCAGGACAGCAAGAGCAAAATGCAGGTTCACACAAAACATTGTTTATGCAATGATTAGTAGCTGTTTGTAGGGCTCGGTGCAAACAAAACTTTAATGTAGTCCCTGCAAAGCAAAGGAAAAACCTGCAAAACTAAGGGGACTGAAAGCCACAAAAATCAGACATAATGATCATATAACATGAGGGTGCCTCTTCTGCTTACCTTCTCATCTTAGTCCTCTCCCAGAGTGGTCTTTGGCAGCCTCTGACCAGTTACACCATATCAACACCCTAATTGTTCAGGTAGAGATGGTTGATCTTTATTTGAAAAATGGCACAGTGAGGGTCCTGGGAAGCTGTCCAATAAGCACAGCCCTGCCCTCTGCCACCCTTCCTTCTACTGCTTGCTCACAGTTCTTTATTGTTGAAATATGAAGAGAATGTGTAATTTTCAGATGTTCAGTGCTTATTTGGGTTTTTTCATAAATGGTCAGAAGTTTGAAAACTATAAGAGCAATTTGTATAATAACATGGTGGTATATGATTTCAGTATGATTCATGCAATGATTTGTAGGTGTTATTTTTCTTAGTAAAGCTCAATAAATTTAAGGTAGGTGGTGCAACCCATATCAACATGTAGTCACCTTACTACAGTTTACATGTTGTACATGCTTTAGCACAAGTGAGGTAAAAGTCTTGTCAATCTTGACATGCATGTTTATGATGTTGCTGTCCTGCCCATTTCTTTTTTATTTAATTATTCCAGTCTATTTCCCTGTTACTGTTGGTAATTTTTCAGTGTAAAATTTAAGCAAGGCTGTGGCCCTTTCTTAAACAGTTTTCCTCCTATTTGGTGATTGAAACAAGAAATGCACTTTTTTGTTTAATCCGGGTACTCTACGCTTAAAGCATATTGTTGATTGATGGAAACACAGATATCTGGAATATTTTAGAGTCCTTTATGCTTGAAATTTTTTGAGACATTGTCTGCATCAGTTTAAAGTAACGCTTTTGCAGAACAGAGGTACTGTACTATATTAATAACAGTTTAAGACATCTACTTTTATTCAGTCTGATTTTAGTATAACAAATTTTGTCTTTAATGTATACAGCTATGCATTACCAATGCACATTTTTTGTATAAAACCGAAGCATGTGTAGTACTGACACTCAAAACATGGTGATAAAACGGCTTTTGGAGGAGTCAGTTGAGAAACAAACGACAGGGTAATAATGTCTACAGAGCACCATGTGCACATGCTTGCAATCTTGTTACGTGAGCTGTGTAACACTGTCTCTTTCAGCATTGCTGTTGTTGACTCTATTGCAACACTAACAGAAAAAATACCAGATTATCAGTTTCTTCTCAAACTTTAGTGACACTCTTACAATGTTTATGGGCTGTTTGTATGCATCATCATAGTGTTATGATCATATTAAATAGTTTCTTGCAGGCAAGAAGATGTATCAGTGACTTCAATCCATAAATGGTGTCATTTGTATTGATCCTCTGTCCACTGTGGCAGGTGCCCTGACCAAAGTGAAGGAAAGCCAGAAGCACATAGAGGAGGGCAAGGTGGAGCACCCACAGGCCGAGGGCATCCAGGAACGCTGTAATATCATCTCTTTTGCCACGCTGGCCGAGATTCACCACTTCCACCAGATCCGTGTGCGTGACTTCCGGGCACAGATGCAGCACTTCCTGCAAGAGCAGATTGGATTCTTCCAGAAGATCACCAGCAAGCTGGAGGAGGCATTGAAGAAGTATGACGACCCTTAAGGTTGGAGCCTGTGGAGGGCCAGTGAGCAAAAGGGCTGTTTTCCAAATGAACTGTAATCCGAATAAGTCTAGATTATATGGTTTAGGCTCAGAATGACTGGACATAACTATAAAGAAAAGTATTTTCTTAAATATAGACTGTACATCCAGGAGTATGCACCTTCCTTTTATGAAGGTCAGATGAAACCATGAATTGGTCTTTAGACAATGGGTAACAATCCAAAATTTAAGTAAAATAACTTTTGAGCTATGTCTAGAGCATTTTGTTAATGGATTTCAGGATTTATGAGAAGTTTACATTTACCAGTTGTGCTTTCTATCTCAGCCTTGTAGATAACCTAAAATATGTGGCACAGCCAGTAAATTTTAAGACTGGCTGCCATGTGGCACTGCTGTGGTTCCAAACTATCAGCATGTTTTTTATGTGTGTAATAATAAAAAAGCTGTATGTCAACCATAGCAGTGTCACACAGTGGCCAGTCTCAGGGTTACAAAAGACAGAAGATTGTTGTATAAATGTTGGTCTTCGCTTCAGCCATTTCACTTCATTTAAGTATCGAGACATTTGCCCAATATGAGTCTGTGAATTACAAGAAAAGCATCATACATTAAAAGATATTTTGGAAATGTGGAAAAAATGATCTGTGATAAATATTTACTGAGGTCCAAAATTTAACTAAATTAACTGATAAAGGCAGCGGTAACTGTTTTGGCAAAAACAAACATGCACACCAACCATTACTGGATTTGATAACCCTGGTCTAGAGTGCCTGGAGAAAGAGCTGCTGAGATGCTTATTGGCTGCTGCTCAGACAGCGTTTCCTGTCATGCTCCAGTCCAGCGGGACTCACATTCCAGGGCAGAGCAAGGCTGTGCTGCAGTCTTAACTCTTCGCTGGATGCAGGCATAGGTCAAAGAAAGGGGAAGAGGACAGAGGCTGGTTGAGGAAGTGGAACCTCTGCATTTGCTGGTGCCACTTTAGACCTCTGAAACCCATGACATGAGATAAGAAGACTTTAAGACTGAAAGGGCTCTTAAATTTTTTTTGTTGTTTTTTTGTATCTTTGTCTGGTTGTTGTTTTCACAGCTGTGTGTGTGTCAGGAGTGTGTTGAAGCTGCCTCTGACACAGAGCAGAGAGACTTCCTCAACTTTTAAGTAGACTATAAAAATTGTGATATTACATTTATATTTGTATATTTGTATGAATGTACTTTTAAATACAACAGTAATTTTACAGGCAGTTGTCAGTTAAGATCTTTAATTTACCATGTTTTTTATTGAAGAAAACTTGTTTTGAATTTGTACGAACGAAAAAGGAGTAGTCTTTCATGGTTGTGTGTCAGATGCTGCTGACACCCCAGTGGAATGATCATGACTTCCAGGGAAACAGATGGCACAGTTGCTTAAGACAACCATCTGCGACTGCCGAAGCTCTTAGAGGAAGCAAAAGTTAATGATACTACTGGAACTCAATGAAGAAACTAAAGATTAGGTTACCGGGAACGGTGGAGATTGGTTTGAAATGTAGTAATGTATAACAGTATAAATTCTTATTTATATTTCTGCATTAGGCCTCAGCTTAAATGTTTTGAATGTTGAACAAGTTGCAGTTAGCAGTCTGTGTGACCAGTGTATTTGAGAGCTGCATCATAATGACACCACTGTTACTGGAGCTATGTGTAGTTTTGGTGATACTCATTGTTACCTGTCACATTCACCCATTATAGTTCCTTAGCTGAAATAACCAGCAAAGCATCTACTAATCTCTTAATTGTAGTTCATACTTAAATGCAGCATAACCAAACAACAAATGTGACCTGAGAAAGTTATTTTAAAAATGAATGAACACAGATTATGTACAAATGATAAAACAGTACCATCAAATATTTTCTGGGAATTGTCAGTCTTTTTGTATTAAGTCATGAAACACCAGCCCTTATTTGCCAACCCTAACAGAATGTAACAGTAAAAGGAGGTGTTGGTTTTTGTTCAGCAAGGTAAAATGCAGATTTTTCCTGTTCAAGGTTGAACAACAAGACATACACTAAAAGTGTAATCTTATCTCTGACAACACTGTCCTTAAAGGGAGACCCAACGGGCTGGACTGCTCTGCAGACTCATGTCCTGTTTCCACTCTTCTGATGGCTGATGCTGAGGGAACGTTTCAAAGTAATGACTTAAAGTACCCCATCACTCCTCTGTGAATTCTAGAAAATGTTCAGAAGGGTGGACTCTATACAAATATGACATTGTTTTTAGAGAGTGGCAGAGTGGATGAGGTAAGTGTGTCTCACAGCACCTGGATAGTGCAGTTGAGTGTCTCTGGTTAGTTTGCCTGTTCTCCCCATGTTCACATGGGTCTTTTGGGTGCTCTGGTTTCAACCAATGTGATTTTGCCAAAGATATGAGTAGCAAAAATAGGTATACATTGAATTTCCTCTTCATTTCCACAAAAAGGATTTACTATAAACTAAGCAGTTAGAAAATAGTTGATGTGAGAATTAACAAGAATTTTCATACAGTTGTTTCCTGACTTATGAACTTAATTTGGGCCAAGAGTTGGTTTATTACTTGAAAATTTCACATGTTGAATGCATGTATTGTGTCCCAGCAAAAACAGTGATTGTACTTCAAGAATTGTGTGCTTACATGTGTATCTCTACATTTGTTTTGAAATGCACTTTTATTTTCTCTGAGTTGTATATTGCATTGGACAAAAATGTCTGGAACTCATCTGCAGCTCTTTGACCCCTTCTTTTACCCCAAACATCACAAATTCACACACAAGCACAATAAGAAATCAATGCATAAGAAATGTAGGAAATATTGACACTTTATACAAATTCTATTTTGAGCTATATGAGGTCACTGGCAGGTTGTATGTTATTTACTTTGAAATATGAACAACTGTGCATCCCTTTCAGAGCTGGAGGTTTTTGCGACAGGAATCCACAGAATCATGTACAGCTTGTTCACCTTTTTTCCCCTTCTTGTCCATCTTCTGAACTCCTGAAAAGCTGAAGTCAGCCATTACAGTTTGTGTTTGGTAAAGTAAGCACCATGTTAACCTTTGGTAGCAGATGCTTGCTCTTTTAAAAAATGTTTTTATTGTTCTGAAGTTTTGCTAACTAGCAACCAGTCCCATTTGCCATAGTAAACACAGAAACACAGGTGTTGCTGAGATGAACTGCGTCAGCCAGGACTTAACATCCTCCAGAAATAATCTGCCATTTTCACATTTTCTTCGTTTTTGGTGAACAACTTCAATACAGCCAGAAGACACATTGTACATACAGCTGCCTGCTCTGCAGTGATCCACCTCATCTGCTTGAAGAGGTGAATTATCTGGAAATTGTTGGATGCTTTCAGAAAGGTTTCCTCCAGCTAGGAAAATGATTAAATGCACAACAAAACAAAGTTGTTATACTTTACTTTTTCTCTACCACTCATGATTTTGAAATCCTGCCGGTCAAAATTTAGTACTGGCCAAGTAGTGTGTTCAACATACATGTCTTTTTCCTCTCAAAAAACAAACTATTTTTTAGATATACAACTATCATGATTTCATTGCCTAAAATATTTAATGGACCTCAAATTCATTTGCTGTTTCAGCAGTGAACCCCAGCAGCAACATTCTGCTCTAGCGGCTCACCACAGAGGCTTTTGTTTACCAAAACTAGATGCTGAGGATAAAGCCGGTACCAGCAGGAGGAGACTAACACTGAACAATGATAATTGAGATTTTTCACTACAGATTAGTCTTATCTGATTCAGAATGGAAACATTTTCCAAAGCTGGAAGTTTCTATCTGGGTAGAGTGAAGCTGAAAATATATGAAAAGGACCTGAATCTTTTCAGTCCTACAGGGAAAATGCTGGCACAGAGCCAGCATCTGTCAAAAGAGGCTTTATTTGTGGGAATTACATTTAATTATTATATTTAAAAGACTCCGTAAATCATATCTGGCATTTCATTTTTTGCACTATAACGCACTCAGCATGTTTTAAAATAATTCCTTCTGCATAAAAACATGTCCTCACAAATCTTAATTGTTGAAAAAGCTGATTTCATTTGTTTATAATAAAGTACTGATCAGGGTAGGGATTTAGTATTTATTTTCTAGGTTTAGCCAATTTTTGTCTTGTTTTCAACATGTAAGCTTTTGGCTTGTCATAGTTTCATATACTGTTCCAGTGACTGTGTGTTTCTGTTTATGTGAGAGAGATCTACTCTCTACATTGTAACCAACACTACACTCTGAGTAAATTTGATATCCATGCAATTTTATCACAAAAAAACATGATCTCAGGGGCACTTTCTTCACCTGTCAGATGCAGCAATAGCTTCTTCTCCAGATCATATCTCCACCTCGGTTTTACTCCCAGTGTCATTGTTTCTCCACACGCTGTATGACACCAGTGATTTTTATACAAAATATTGTTTCATTTCTGAACACAATCTTTAATCTTTTTTACTCTTTAATTACTCTGTTTGTGCCATTTCCTGAGGTTATGCCAAAAAAAAATCACTGAACAAGGAAGTGTGTACAGAGGTTGATTTTACTTTTTTATTTTTTAGAAAAAAATGTCTTAACACTAAAGGATTCTAAGTACAAATGTGCAAATCATAGTTGCTGATAAAACAATGTCTTACAACAATCTTAGAAACATAGCCTTGAAATATGTTTTGTATTCTGAGTGACTTTATGGCTATTGTTGTGATTTAGCTGTGATCCAAGGAAGAAATACACAATTTCAAATTTTCTTCCACCAGAATAAACCATAAGTATTTATACTGACCAAGGTTCTCTGCTTTGGGTAGCTGAGTGGACATAACAAGCTGTATGTTTGTTTGGAAGAACTAATAAAAACAGTGCATAAAACTATATCTACAAGAAGCAAGAAGTGTGCTGATGATTTCCCTGCAGTTGACAAACTGCCCACACTCAAAACAAAGGCCAAGGAAGCAGTGTTTTCACTTATTGGCCGTGGCAGAGCAGCCTGAAGCATAACCATGATGACCAGAGGAGTGCAAAACATTTCTCCAAAGCTAAATTTGGGAGTCCTATTGCGTTCAAAACACAGACATGATAGTAAAAAAATACTCTAAACATATGATTCCAGAAATAATGCCCATACAGCGAAAAACATTCTAAAAATCTTCCAATTTGTATCGTTCCCCTTGGGGGAGGGGGGCAGGAAACTGCTTGAAGACATTGAGAAACAGCAGTTTGTCTAATTTCAGTACTTCCCCATTATATGACTTCATATAGTTCAAAATACAAATTGTATTTATGCAACAAAATAAATGTTCTAATTAAAAATGTGATCCCGCATTAGTTTAATTGGCCGAATATTATATGCATTGCATGAGGCAAGTAATAATGTTGCTAATGGAATGGAAAATTAAATGAAATTATATTTTCCTATCATTGAGTATTTGAATAACCTCGAGAAAAACTGGAAAGAAACATCTCAGTTGTCTCAGACACATTAAATGTAAATAAACCACCATAGTGGCTTACCATTTATTTTGAGCCTTTGTTTTTTTTTTTTACTTCTGCTTAAAATAGCTTATAAAAAGTAATTTAAAACTTTTTTATTGATTCAGTATTAGGAGAAATATATATGGTCATCGTCAACCTATCTGGGGGTAGTTTCATAGCCTGGCTCCCAGTATCTTTGGGATAAGCTCTGGACCTCCACATAAAGATAAAGCATAGGATAATGGAAGGATACATGGTACAACTGCTCATCATGTGCATAAAGAATATTTTACATACTGCAGAACCTCTGAGTGTAAAATCTCTCTCTGCCCCTGAGATCTTTGTATGCCATGAGTCATTGTGGTTTCCTGAAAAGGGGGCTGAGACCTTTTTCAGTTTGCAAAAGAATTTTAAGGAAAATTGTTGATGGAGCTGTCTGGCTGCTACTGCCCAGGTTTCTGAAGCAGAAAGTCTAGCAGTTGCTTCATTTAATTCTACAGTCTTCCTGTCAACATGAGCATTAGCTATTGTAATAACACTGTTGTAATGACATAGTTCCTGTTAAGCTTCCAGACTGTTTTCGGTTGAACTGAGATTTTGGTTCTTCATTTCCTGTGGTCAGGGTCTATGCCGTCTTAGATGTGATCATGCTGATAGACATTAACAGTGCTGCTGTTGCTGTTGTCTGGTGACTCATTTGCAAGTTGTTGCTAGTTTTTTCCAGCTGTATTGTGCACTGAATTTCCATCTAGCTGGCAAATGTCTTGACATAGTACACTTCTCATAAGTGTTGACTTGAATCATCTATGTGTACATTGAAATAAAGTCTCACACAAGCTCTTTGACGTCTGTAAACTTCATTTACTGGATACAGGGTGAAATCCAAACTGACAGAACATACTTCCACTTCCACCAGTATGACTTATTTACAGTGTGACTGAACCAGCTCAAGTCATTTTTCCAGCCTGGTGTGTGTGTGTGTGGGGGGGCTACTTATATAAGTGATTTTAAAATTTTAGGTCAACTCTGGTTTCTAAGTACACTTACATCTAACTAATAATTTACATTAAAACCTGTCGTGTGTGTACTCAGCGGTTCATCAAAGGACACACACCCTGTGCTTCCGAGGACAGTCCCGAGATGAGCCCACCTGCAGCAAACAGCTTCTGATAATGGATGATTGAATGGATGGCAAGAAACATTTGTAGAAATATATGTCAACCAGATCATCAGCACTGACCGTGAGGAAACTGCTTGAACGACTGGAGGCCGTTCCCAAATTGCAATCCAGATGGGAAACATTGCTGTCTGGACCTGCTTTGTTACCTTCAGTGAAGGGGCTTTGCCCAGCACAGTCTGGTGTAAAGTCCACCAGATGACCATTCACAGCTCTGTGAACCTTTTCTGCTTTTGCAGCAGTTTGTCCAGACATGACCATCCACAGTCCCTCAATAGAGCTACAGGCTGCTGGGGCCACTATGCAGGGACTGGAGGGAACTCTATTACCCTGAGCTCAAGGTACTCATAGTACCAGTCAGAAGTTTAACTTTACTTCCTTATTTCTCTGAGGTTTGAGCAGGAAATTGGGTGATATGTCTCCCCAGTCTTTCTGCAGCAGTTTGCAGAGATGCACGACACCTCTGTGTTGCTTTGCTATGACTCTTATGTGAAGTTTGCACCGTACAAGCGTTGTCCAGGTTGCCTCGGTGTACTCAGACATTTGACTGGCACTGTACGTTTGTTTGGTTTTTCACTTGAACTTTAGTTCTCAGCAGCTTGCAGTACTCAACAGCCACAGAAGGCATCAGATGCACTTGACGTGTTCGGAGCAGCGATCCACCAGCACAACTTCATTTCCTCGTCCAGTTGAGGTATAACGACAGAGGGGAAACCCTGTGGTTTTGTGTTCCTTCTCATGACTCATACAGTCAGCACTGTGTGACAGTATCTCATCAGCTTCAAGTTCACATCCTTGGGAAACATGAATCATCCACCATTCATTCGAAAATCATTTCAAAAGTTCATTGTAAAAATATTTGTAAAAAACACCTTAGACATATGAAACCAATACATCTTTGCTCAAAATGTGCCAAACTAATAAAGTTAACCTTTTAATAGAGACAAGTAGTCCTTTTAATTTATGCAATTCAAGAATGATCAGTTAATCATGAGGTACTCAATGTTTGGCTTGAGAAAATCTTTTAAAGGAATGGTACAGTGGCTCAGCAAGCAGCACTGAGCTCTTCAGACATGGGTTTGAATCCAGCTCAGTCTGCGTGGAGTTTACACGGTGGGTTTGGTGCTCTGGTTTCTCCCCTCAGTTGTGCATTTCATTGTAATTGATCACTCTAAATTGCCCACTGTGTGCATGTGTGGCCGCGCAGGGTTTAGTCTCCGGGTGCCCGGTGACTGGGATAGGCTCCAGACCAAGGATAATGGTGGATGGAATTCTCTGTTAAAGAGTCTATTGGTTAAGGTCACCAATTAACTAATTTTGTGCAATTATAATATGATGGCTTAAAAGTCACCGTGTTTGGCTGCGCGGTCCAGAGGTAAAAGACAACTTTCCATTATCAGCTGGTCCCCAAATACATTCCAGTCCAAAAGTGCATTTTAAAATATAGATTTACATACATAATTAAAAAACTTGCAAAATAAATCTGAAGTTATTAGTTAGGCACAGTTGAACTGTACTGTATTAACTGACCTGGTTAATAAAATTAATCAGCATGTAATTAACGTGATGAGAAAATACAAAGGGCTGCAAGTGATTAATGTTTAACTTCTTGTTTATTAGTCTGGTAAATTAAAATAGCACAAGGCAGTATCTAAGTTTAAAATCCACACACGAGCAAAACTATCGGTAACAACATACGTCATTTTTATTGGCCGTTTGTTAAATTCCTGTGTGACCCTCATATTCGTACAGTTTGTGTGTGCTGCAGAGTGACATCACTGTCACATGAAGGGACATGTACTGAGACACAGGGCATGTGGGCCTCAGCTGTGAAGCTAACAGGCAGAATGACTCCTGTTCTGGGTCCTAAAATTCTAAATTCAGTTCTCAATTTGCCATATTTCTCAATTTTAACAGCCCATAAAAGCTTTCTTGAGTGTTCAAAAAATCGACAAGAGGACACAAAAAGCAATAATTAGCAATGAAGACTTTGATTTCCAGATTATGTCAACTGAAAATGTGTGAAAGCTGCATTATTTTTAGAATACGTATTTGTAACCTTGTAAAAAAAGAAGGGTTAGTGGCAAATATTGAAGAAGGTTCAAAATGTTCCCTGTTAATATCTAGGCACTTCAACAATAAAAATTTTTGTAGATATTTATCTATCCATCCATCCATCCATCTGTCCATCCAACATCAACTGCTTTATCCTGGTCAATGTTGCAGTGGTCCGGAGCCTATCCTGGTATCACTGGGCACTTGGCTATGAACAGGTGCCAGTCCATCACAGGGTCCTGTGAATGTCTTCTATTAAAATTTCTATACATTTTTTAGATGAGTGTGGCAAAATTATTTATAGAAATAAGTATATATACTACCTAATCTAATGAATGTTAATAATGGGCAAAAAAGAGATGCAGTTGGCCACTGCGTTGTAGCATGACAAATTTTATTTTAAATTTCCCTATTAAAAATAAGTACAGTAATTATATGCTGAATAATTAATTCATTTGCTTTTACCTGTTTAATTCATCCAAAAAATCCTCTTGTCAATTTTTTTAACGCCCTGCAAACAATGATTTCTTGCCAGCCCCTGACATCCACTTTCTGCTTGGCACCTGGGGCAGAACAGTCCCCCCGCCCCAGGGTGCCGCTGGTGTCCTTACAGGAAATTACTTTGAAGCACCATTATCCTATTGTTATTACACACTTCCTGTTTCCTTAGCAGACACCTAATTCCCACTGTCCTTTGTAGGGGTCCAAGTGTGCTACACTCTAAAATGCGTTCTGGTTAAATTTAAGCCCTTTACAACTTTTATCTATAATAAATATGATATCTTTAATCTCATTCCCATCTTCATGAGATGGTCCACAATGAGGATCTGAACACAAAATTAATGATAATCAGTTTTATTGAACTTAACCTGTTTTACATTTTGCACGTGTGTAGTATGTTTGGCCAGATCAGGAGGCCATAGAAAATTAATGGGTCAGATAATAACAGAGAGGAAAGATCATCAAAGGTCAGATTCAGAACTTCACATGTACCCAAGTAATAAGTGAAGTCTATAGACCATAAATTCCAAAAAGAAGGGTAAGACATATGACTAGCAATGAAGTTGGTCAAAAGGTGTAACACAACATGAGATCATCATCTATGGTTCATATTTGCTTTATAAACAGTTATAACAGGGCCCCCAACATCAAAAATAGAAAGCTGTTAAGAACACAGTCCAAGGGTTAATAAAATAAAACAGATTTACTGGAGTGCACACATTACGTGTAGGTTTGGTTGTAAGTTTAACTATCTGTACATATTACAGAAAAAATGTAGGATAAGAATTTAAGAATTGCTTGTATTGTGTCTTAAAGTAGTCTTAGAAAAAAGAACAACCTGAACAAAACAAATTAAGGCAGCTCTGGAAGAGAAAAGGGGAGTTTCCCAGACATGGGCGTTTTACTGGATGACCATGCAGCGCAATGGTTTGTGACGTCTTGTGTCTGGAATGCTTCACTCACAACACCGACTGGACATTGTGAGTTGCCTGAAACTCAGTACTACACTACAGAATCTCTTTGGCCACACAGTGGGGGGGGGGGGGGGGGGGGNGGGGGGGGGGGGGGGGGGGGGGGGGGGGGGGGGGGGGGGGGGGGGGGGGGGGGGGAGAGAGAGAGAGAGAGAGAGAGAGAGAGAGAGAGATACACCCAGTTTTACAAACAGGACAAACTGAACAAAATACTTCTAATCTACTGTGGAGAAGCAGTACATTTTCATCCCAGTCACTTTCACAGACTGTTCATCCCCTGTGGCTCTGCAGAGATCTGGAGCACAGGGTATGAGGTGAGGAGGGACCCCTGGATGGCATGCCAGCCTGTCACAGGGCACATACACACTAATGGCAAAGCAGCATCATTTACATTTGTTCACTCAGCAGACACTCTTCTCCACAGTGACGTACAATAATTGTCATTCTTAGCTGACACCTTTATTCAAGGTGACTGTGTTAGATACACTTTAGTAAACTCCCTACATTCATTTACCCATCTATAGAACCGAGTAATGTAACACACACAAACACACACACACGTGCACGCATATGGGCAGTTTACAGTCACCAATTCACCTGAATCACATATATTTGGACTTTGGGAGAAAACCCCTGCAAACCCCTACAACATCCATACAAACTGAGTGGGAATCAAACCCACAGCTAATCACACTGTCTGGGTGCAGGCCAACCCTGCACACTGAACTGCCTTACTCTGTCTAAACCTCATGTTTTTGCCATAGGATGAAAACCACATAAACACAAGAGGAACCTGGAAACACTGTGCAGATACAGGGTTGAATTCAAACCCACAGCTTGGAAACTGACCATTGCCCATTATGCCACAGGAGTCAGCATATAAGGTGTGAAGACATGAAACATCTTCAGATGTCATACTTTTGTCCTTTACCTTGTGAACCTAACCTCCTGTGTTACAAATCTCACTGTAAAGACACATTACAGCTGTAGCTCCAGATTTATAATAGTTTCAGACATCTACAGTCTCAGAAAGGTGCAGAACCATGTGTGGACCTGTACCCATGTTTTATTTTTGGGGGTCTGACTGAAAAAAAAAATGTAGTTGAACAGGGGGTCATAATGTAAAAGTGAAACTGAATAACCTGCTAGCACACCAGTTAGTGTAAAAATGGTCCATGTAAGACTGTGTGTTTTACTGTGCAGCCCTCGGATAATGGTGACGTTACGTGTTTTGGAACGGCAAGATTCGGTCCTCTGACAGACATGGCAAGTTACATCCTTATAAATCACTGTATGAAAAACCCATTGAAACAGAAGTGAACTGTAACAGCAGTGTGCATCTTGGTCATTTAGGAGTAGGTTAAAAGCACAAATTGATAAGATAAATCATATAATTCTGTAGTTTTTCTCCAGGTTCCCCTCCCATTGTCCCTGCAAATTCAACACAACTTGCTGGAGGACCTTGGAGGAGCCAACTATGCCATTAAATATTTCATACACAGATATCATTTAAGTTATTACTTATGCATATGTACTGTATTTCTTTATTGCATTCAGTGCAACAAAGTCAGGAAAATTTCTGCCACTACACCAAATGTTCACACACAGTTACTGTGAGTGACACTTTCCTCCAAATTGACTGATAGTGCTAAGCTACATAGTTATTTATCTATTTTAATCCAGTGGCTAATTTCTACCAATTCAGGGTCAGTAAATTAGTCAAGCGTACTATAGAAGGGGGTTTTGAATCCACACTTGCTGAGTTCAAAGATAGCAGCTCAAACCACCATGCTACCTGCTGCCCTTATATGGGTGTATATACATGCATATAAAATCTTTATTTCCAACTACAATGAGATATTTGAGAACCTGAGAAAAAACTTAAATTATCACTGGCCACAAAGGAAGGAAAAAAATCTTCATGCAGTCATAATTTTTTTCACATTTGTAGATATACATTGAAGAAAAAAAGAAACAACAAAATGTTGCACAAATTCAACATTTGGTCTCAGTGAAAATCTGCACAAATAAAACCACGGGACACTTGTTAGCAGGGATGCCAATAAAACCTTTAGTGTTGGACATCTGAAAAACTTTCTGAATGTGTGTAAAACTGAGTCTCTGCTGCTCAGTCAGAATGTGGAGGAAGTGGCAAACATGTGGTCCAACATAAAGGTGGACCACAGATGACTGCTTCCTGTGTTTGGTCCAGGACAAAAACAACGCTGTGCCTGTAGCACAGTCTTTGTGGGTGCTTGCTGCCAAGCACATCTTTTGTCCTGGTCGGGGTCATGGTGGTCCAGAGTCCATCCCAGAATTACTGGGCACCAGGCTAGTAGAACACACCTCGGATGGGATGACAGTCTACTGCAGGGTACCTTGATAAAACAGTTAAAGTACACCGACTCTATTGGCACTATTTTGTGTTCCATAAGTAGACAGGGATGAAACAGCATCCGACAGAAACAGTAGGCATGTGTGTGACAGATGTGCAGCAAGTTCTGTGTGTGGCATCACCTGCTCACTTTATTGTTCATTTACCTCAATGTGCTGAACATCCTTCTGTCTGTCACAAACCATATCTGCAGCCTTACAGGGTGGCACTTCATCATTATGTCCAGGCTTCACACAGCTTTGCAGGAGCCCGGTACACTGAGCTGTGAGATTAAACTTTAACAGGTTATTTGAAACAAAAGTATAAATAAAGAATTTGTAATTTAAAAAGGTGACGTGCAGCAGACGCGAAAACGTGGAGCTGCTGCCACCTACTGGTTAAACCCCGCAAGTGCCGTTTAACTAATAATGCTAAAGCTGCGCATGACTGAACTACGTGACCTGGAGAGCCGTTTAAATCTATCTATCTATCTATCTATCTATCTATTTATCTATATATATATATATATATATATATATATATATATATATAAATAATTTAATTCCCCGACACTTTAACAGATAACAAGACGCTGCATCCGAAGCAAAGGCGTTTTTGAGATAATAAGCAAATAAGTTTCAGTTCATTAACCACGGTACATATAAAAGCAAATATTTAATGGACGACATCCTCATTGTGCGTTTTAAAGTGTTACATTTTTGCATGCTGTTGTTGATACCATCAAAATAAACTGCGAAATCGACTGCTTTTTCTCGCTTGTACGCGCTAAATACGAACGAATGTTAAAATTCTGAAACGCGTCATAGCGTTGGCACCTCGCTATTTAGAAAGGGTTCGAATCCGGTTTCGTCTGTGCGTGTTGTCTGCGTAACTGTCGCCCGCGTGCTCCGGTTTCCTCCCACAGCCCAAACACATGTATTTCAGATTAATCGGTCACAGTAACTTACCCACTGCGTGTGAAAATGTGCATGTTTGGCCACCCTGCGTCCCATGCAATGTGCAGTTTCATAGTCTGGTGCCTGATGATTCCAAGATAGGCCCCGGACCGCCAACACCCTCACCGCGGTTAATAACAACGGGTGGACGAAAGGATAATACTGGACGGGTGACAATGGGTGGATGAATGGATTTAACTCCTCCTCCACAGTTACGCATATTGTGGCGACATTTCCGGTATAACTTGCCGCTCCGCCACCGCTAAACTCCGCCTTAAAATAAAGACCAATGAGCCCGCAAAACAACTGATTACGTCACACCTCCCATCCCAGGTTTGCGCTGCAGCTGTGTGATGTGTTAATGTTAGCGATGTATGTCGTTGCGGAGGAAAATGGGTCTATTTTCCCGTAACTGGCGTTATTAATGTTAACAGCACGGTTGTAGTATGATGAAAGCTTCACCAACTGTAGAGCGGCCTCTTTCTAACCAGTAGGAAGCTGAATGAAGCGTGTACACCTATAACCTTGAGTTCTAAGCTCCCAAGTGACCGGCAATATCCTCCTGCGGTAAGTAGTATTTACAAATCGCGATGAAAATTAGTTTTCTGTCCGTGAAAGCAAGGTTGTAATAACAGTGGAGATGTCGCTTGAAACTGAGGGATGAACATGGCTTATGTGGTGGTTTCAAAGGAATCATTGTGCAGCACTGGCCTATATATTATGTAATATCTTGAACTGAGTGGACATCAGATTGTAACCTTTCCTCTTTCCTCTCCTCTTTCCTCTTTCACAGAAAAACGGCATTTCTGGTTTCCTTTCTGTGGTCTCTTGGGGAAAAAAGGAGAAAGATCTAGTTTCAGGAAATGTAAGTAGAGTTCACTCTCACAACCAGATCCTTTATAAGCATCTTTTTGGTAAGCAAATGAATAGCATAATATTGTTCATATGAGTTAAATTATTGTGCAGGGAGTTTGGCCTTCACAAAATAATGCCCGTTTTTTAATTTTATCCCCAGGATTGGTTCAAAGTACCATGTTTCTTTGCCCTTGGCTGCTGGAGCTGTGTTTATTGCTGTTCCTTACAGCATCTCACTTCTTACCCAGTGGGTGTATGGATGGCCCAATTACCCTGGGTATCGAAAGTATGTAGAAGCCCTAAAACCCAGGTAAAAAGATACATATTACAATTTTACATTCGGCTGCTTTAATTTTTTTCTGCTGATTTTGCATTGAATTCCAAATATGTAAAAAATTAATACAGTATGTGTTGTCTCCCCATAGGCGGATCTACTATTTAACCCGAGCTGTGTTGGAAACCTTAAAATATCTACAATATGGTAAACTGTATTTTCAGTGGAAATCGTGGTACAATAATGTTGACAATCATAAGCATTATGAAAAGGTAAATATTTAACGGTGAATATATGGTAGATTGAAAGGAATATTGTGTTGGAGTTACTGATTAAAGTTTTAAATTGTTGTTACCTTAAAAAAACAGAATTGAAATAAATTTGCATTGGGTCCTTGTGTAATTAGCAGTCAAGTTATGCATTTCTGAAGATACAAAATGTTTATTAATTTTAATTCTATTTTCTTCACTTGTAAAATACACCAAATACACTAAAAATACACAGACAGAGCACGAATCAGATTGATTTAGCATATTATTGTTCCCTTTTTTGACTGTGAAGTATTTGTATTCATGAACAGATCAAGTTACTCTTGTCCCAGATGTGACCATTTGTTGAGGACCCAGTTTATTTCATTCTGAGATTATTGTTTAGGAATTTGGTATTTTCCTTTGCTATTCTTACTTTTTGTACAATTTGTAATGCTATGGTGTATTTTTTGTGCTTAATACTTTTCTTCTTTTTACTCAGGGTATTACCTTTGGTCGCCATGGCAACAAACTGGATTTGTATTATTCTCCCACAAGGGACCAAGCTGGCATGACCCCTTCATCTGTAGTTGTTTTTATCTATGGGGGTGCGTGGGGTTCGGGAGAACGGTGTACATACTGTTTACTGGCCCTTCAGATGGCAAAGGAGCTCAGTGCAGCTGTGGTCTGCCCTGATTACTCCACTCATCCAAAGGTGTGGCATCATTTGGTCGTTTCCACACTGCATACATGATCAAACACAAGAGTAACATCAGATGCAGCAGTGATGTTGCTGTAATGTGTCGGCTCATCTAGTTAATCAATTTTGCTCGCTTAACAAATTGCACTTTAATACAGAAACAATAAGACAAACTAAATAATGAACTTTGTAATAAATGTCAGGCTAGTGTTTTGGACTTATCTGGCATCCACATAAGCCCTGAATTCCTTTTATTGCTCTTTTCTAGGGAAATGTTTTAAATATGGTTCAAGATGTTGCTGACTGTCTGGTCTGGCTAAAAGAAAATGGACATATGTTCAATATTGACACAGTAAGTCATAAAAATGAACGGTGGCACTTTAGTACCATTGCAGTATTTGCTTCATTACAGTATACTTATGCAGTGTATTTTTGTGGGCAGTTTATAGAGGGCTCTTCTTACATAGTGACAGAGAACTGAACAAAGATCCATTTTCGCATATGGAATCATCTTAAGTTTTGTTTTGCTGTCTTTCCTTTTATTTAGAAAAGTATAGTAATGATCGGCCATTCAGCAGGCGCTCACCTATGTGCACTGACCACGCTGTTTCTGGTGGACGGTGTTGATGAGCTGGCAATAGAGGCAGAAACACAGAGAGAAATTACCTCTTCAATCAAAGGGGTCATAGGTGAACAGATCAAATATATTACTTAAACATAATTTAACATAATACCAGATGTCACTAGTTAGACATACAACCCAAAATGAATGTGTTCCATCGACTGTCTTTAAGGACTGAGTGGAGTGTATGACGTCATGGACCATTACCAGCATGAAAAAATGCGGGGAGTTGAGTATGTGTCTACAATGCACAAAGCTATGGGAGGAATGGAGAAGTTTGACTACTACTCACCTAGAACTTTCTTAAAGAAACTTACTGAGGATGCAGTTGAAAGGTAGGATGTTTTTCAAATTATTCCTGTAACTGGACAGTTTGAAGATAATGTGATAGTGTGGTTGCAAATGGAATTTGAAAACGTTGTCATAAGGCCACTGTGACCTTTTCTGTGAATTTTATAGAGTTCCACCTTTTGGTTTGCTCCACGGAATGGATGACATCATTGTACCTGTGGAGTCTTCAGTCTGTTTCTCAGAGGCTCTCACTTCACGTTCTGCAAAGGCGTCCCTCTACCTGTTGCCCAAGCTGGGTCACACAGAGATTGTCACTGACCTCATGGCACCGGACCGGCGCTTCTACCACACTGTGTTTGGATGTATCAAGCAGGAGTTCAGTAAATTTATAGTGTAATATAATATATAGTGTTAAATGTCTGTCTGCACACAGGAACACAGTTTTGTGATGCTAAGATTTGTCCTTTGATTAATACATTTGACTTACAGGTAACGAAAATTTTAGACAGCTGTTAATTTTGGCTGTAATAATTTTAATTAACCTGTTCTCTGGGGCTTTATTTCCAGATGTCAACTTCTGATCAATTTTTATTTAATGCCACAATATGAAAGTGTATATGTTATTTGTTATTTATTTACTTATTTAAAATAATGAAAAATTACTGCAAATTTGAAAAAGGTTACAAGTGCTGGCTGAACTGTTCTTAACATTCCATATTATTCACAGTTTTTGCTAAGAAGTTGATGATCTTTACAGCCATACTACTAGGAAAATAGCAACTGGATCATTACACAGATCTTGCCCATCAGAACATCCCTCTTGCTCAATAAAATTAAGTGAAATGAAAATGTATTGGAATTCCATAAAGTCTAGGTTTGTTTTTAACAGATAGGTTGCATAGCAAATAATACAGGGTAGTTGAAAATGAATTGAATACTTTCATAAATACATTTCTCTAACTAAAGTAACTGTGGCAGAAATGCATGCAACTTTCAATCACCAAAGTATGGGGAAAAATGAAGGGTAACTATACAGACAGACTACATATTCATATGATACTTAGTTGCTTTACTGAGGGACAAACTTGAGTGTTCCATTCTTTTTTAATCACCCTGTATCTGAGATCATTATTCAGATATTAGAATATGATATCCATTTTATTGGATAGTGCGTTTCATATAAAACAGTATATTACTGTAGTTATAGTGAAATTTTAAAAAATAATAGTGTTGTACTTTTTAAAATGACCTTTGTTATTTGTAATGTACAAACTGCATAGTTTTTTGTAGAAATTACTCTTAATGAAAGTGTCCCCAGAGAATGATTAATCTGGACTTATAGTTTCTTTTTACAGTGTTAAAGATTTAACACAGATTGTCGTGTCCAAAACTGGTTGATTTTGTGTTCCAGAAGTACAGAAATTGACTGAAGTGTCAGTAAAGCATCTTTTTTCTGCAGGTGTTTGTTTCAGTCATTCTTAGGTCACTTCCATCCCTCTACCTTACTTATCTCTTTTAAACTGGTCCCTGTGCAATTATTTTATCACCCTTGTGCTGCAGTATTTTTTCACATCACGAGGACCACATTCTGACCAGTGAGGATGATGTGTACGAACTATCGCGTGTGTGTGAGTGAGAGAGAGAGAGAGCGAGAGAGAGAGANTGAGGATGATGTGTACGAACTATCGCGTGTGTGTGAGTGAGAGAGAGAGAGAGAGAGAGAGGGAGGCACTGTTCCCCGCCGTTTACTGACGTCAGCACGCCGCTCGTTACTGATGCCAAGACGGTGTGGGGGGGGGGTGTCGTTATTGAAATGGCCACCAGCAGGAGGAGCACGAGCGGTCGCTTTGACAACGCGGCACTATTTCTCACATATGTTTGAAGAAGAGGGACCTGCAATCGTATTTAGCTAAAATGTGCCGCCCGCTCCTCGAACCCGGGATCTGAGCCACCGGTAAGTAGACTCTGTGACAGTAGAGGCGGAGGCGGCGGTGTTTCTGCCTGGGACGTGGCGCCTTTTGCTGACTGCGGAGCGGAGGGACACGGGAGTGAGCAGCCGGTGCGGGACACCGCCGAGTGTTACCGTCACTGCTAGTTAATGATGGTTAATGTCAGTTATTGATATAGTCGGGTGTTAAGAGCAGAGCGAGTGTCCCGAATGGAACGTTCCCATGGAAAAAACAAGTGGCGACAGAGTCGGTGTCACCCGCCAGTGTTGTGGCTGAAGCTGCACCCGCGCGTCCACGAGCCTCATGTAGGCGCGTAGAGACGTGTGGAATAACCGTCTGTGAGCCTCCTGTTTGCGCGTACAGACGTGTGGAAAGGTGCGTAGACGGAGCCGAGCCGCTCGCTGTGTGTTTGCGCAAATACAGCGGCTCAGCTCCGCCGTAAATAGCCTCGTTCCTTTATGGCACCATTAACCGTATTTCACACGCAGATCAAACACAGTTCCCAGACAGCCGCTTTTCCGCGGTTTTTCCCCCGCACACACCAGCTTTGAAGCTGGACGCTCCGCTGGCTGAAGACGCCTCCTGTTTCAGGTAGCGTCCTTCTGCTGACCAGTTCCCACAAATCCACTTACTTTATTTTTGTCATTTTCAAGTGACGTTTATATATTTACATAGCTAGATATTTATAGGTCAACCACACGTTGAGCAGCACGTTTAAGGACACAAAGGCGTGGTTTCTTGAGTGCCGGTTCTGGATGGATGGAGCTTCAAATTATTATTATTGTTATTATTATTATTATTACTGTCTGTTTCATTTCGGATACAGTGGGTTAAATGATTTATCTAACCATCCTATTAATTACTCCTGAGAAAATAATACACAATACCTTCAAAAACCTTTTTTTTTAAAAAAAAAAAAAAGCTGATATTTCCATTGTCTTTTATCAAACAGTGAGCAAAGTTAAGATCACGACTGTCTAAACTTAGGGATATACTGTATAAAGTTACCTGGAACAGTGTGGTTCCTGCCCTGCACTGTAAATTACATCAAAATACAAAAAATGAGTCCAGCCAACTGGCAGATGATTCAGTGCACAATGACAATTTAAACAATTTCATTTACAGCACATATATTAAATGTGAAGTTGAGACAACTTCAGAAATAATATCTGCACTAGGACATCAAGCAACCGTGACAGCACTGTTATCAGTATTATTTAGCTGACACCTTTGTTGAAGGGATCATATAAAGGAAGAGTTCCACATAAAGCTTATTACCTATTTGCACAGTACCGTAATTTTTACTCATAAATACCTTGTTGAGGTTCAAACCCAGGTCTGTGGTTTATGAGATGATGCTTTAAACACTTCACTCCCCACCTTCTGTAATGTGAGAGGGTACTAGGGGTTTCACCAAGACCTGGTCAGTTATTCAGATGTGGCATAGCAGTTGGTGAGTTATTTTTGAAATTCAGAATGTTTTTTGTTTTTTTTGTTTAGTGTGCAAAACACACACACACTGGTGGCAGATGTACTGGCAGCACTAGTCTCCATGCATCAGCCTATATATTAGTATTATGTTCTCATTCTCTAGGGTGAAACTGGTTTTGTCCACTCCACAGGAGGTCAAATTTAATATCTTGATACACTGAAGCCCACAGCTGTGGGAATGACAACTCGGAATGCCTATTTTGGGAATATTTATGTTAGTATTGAGGAGCTGGCAGAGAGCTGAGAGAATGCTAACAGAGAAAAGTGGAACCTGTTTGTCACCATGGCGATTAGGGTATTGTTTATGTTTTTGGAGGCTTCTGTTTCAGTTTAATTTGCTGTGCAAACTACCTTAAAATTTCTTTTCATGCATGCAGAAATTTGATGGCTTTTTATAACTTCGAACACATTTTTGTAACTTTTCAGAAGGTATTAAATAATTCTATTTGTATTTGTGAAAACTCATAAGTCAAAGATTCATATCTCAAAGGATACCCGTTTCAAATCAGTTGTTTTTCCTCTGCAGCTTGTTAATATTTCCCTACATAATAATGTCATTTTGTCACCACTGTACAAGGGATGTTTTGGTTTCCCAAAACAAGGCATTTTTTAAAATAAAAGATTCAAATTGCTTTTAAATATAAAGATGTATTGAGTGATGCAGCTTCATACATATCATTTTGCACAATCCAGAATTGTTTATGCATCGTAAGAAAATGACAGTATGTTAGTCTTTTTCCAATATCTTTCACAATTTAGTTCCCCTTTCAAACAAGACCTTTATATGATCCCTTCAACAAGCAGGATGTTGGTAGCTCTGTGAAAAGTGTTATATAATTTATGTTGTTGTAGACCTGTTGTACAGCAAAAAAAAGGATTCTGTTAGTTACTGTTGTCTTAATTTGTAAAGGATCAGATAAGTGATAAGTTTCTCCAGATAAACAGAAATATGATTTTCATTTATTTGCATTTTTGCATTTGTCGTATGCTTTTCCTCAAAGTGACACAAAGCTCAATGGCAAACAGATTTACTGAAGATGTTTCGATATCGACACGCCATTATTAAAGCACAGCAAGTCTGTTGATCCTGACATTTTGCTGATTCACATTTCTGAAGTATTTGCCTGTAGTTCATACAGCAAATATATACACTAGAATAGCAGATGGTAACAGACTAATTTAGAAATTTTCTTTGTAGAAAAGTGGGCTGACAAGAAAGGGATTGTGGGACTTCTGAGGGAGAAATCAGGGCCAAGACTCAAAACCGAGGGGGACTGGGATTCTCAATTCTGGATTCCTCATAAGCGGCGCAAACATCTTGCCACAGGTGGAGGGGTGTAGTATTCTTGCCAGCATGTAGTGTGTATGTTACATTTACCCCAGTAAATAATTACCTCACACATGCTAACTGGCTATGGATGGAGATTCATGGGTTTCTTGGCAGTGTTTGCATGTTGCTAGCAGCACTTGAAATGAGTGTGTTGGTAGTTTTCTGTCTCTGAGGTAAAACAAAGGAGCTGGAACAGTGACTCGGTGTCCATGGAAGGGAGTACAGATATTTTTAGCTCAACTTCTTCAGTACTTGGCTTGACATTTTCCTTCAAAGTGTTGTAGCATGTCTCCCTTTGGTGGCTGTATGCTGCTGTAGACACTCCTCAAGTGAGTCATTGATTTGTTCAGCAGTCTTGTGACACTGACATTGTTTGTTTAATACAGGCCTTCTCCTCTAGACTGACACCCACAAAATATATGCTCATCGGCTGCATTATTTGGTGAATCTGTTTATTTACACCTACAGCTTGCCCCCATTGCAGTGAATCACATGTCTGTGATTCAGGATATTCAACATGGTTGAGAGGTGTAATTACGGTTTAACTAATTTTTAGAATGGTCAAGATGTGTGATCTGATTGACTTTGAACATGGTGTGATCATTCATACGAGGTGTAGCAGTTCCAGTGACTTAGAAACAGCCTGCCTTTGGGATTTTCATGCAGTTACACTGTGAAAAACTCACAGAATATGGTGTGGCACACACACACACACACACACACACACACACACACACACACACACACAAATCTTTTCAGGAGCCCCCCCGAGGTCAAAAATGCTTTGCTGATGATGAACATCAGAGGAGAATGGCAACTAAGCGATAAGTAAGAAAATAACAGACTCAGTACAACAATGCATCAGACCTTGTAGACATTGGGCTACAGCAGCAGAAGTCCATACTGGGTTCCATTCCTGTCAGTTCAGAACAGTAAGATAATTCTCTAGTGGTACTCCAATGACAAAAACTAGAAGTCATGAGGTCCAAATCTGTTGCCTCTTGATCTTTCATAGTTTCTGCTGCAACATGATAATAGTTACATGAAAAAGTAGCATCCAGAAGATCCATCCTGCATGATGTCACTGGTATATGCTGGTAATGGTGGTATAACTGGTCAATGTTAAAGTGCCACAAAATGCATACACATTGCTGCTGACCAGGTGCATCTCTTCAAGGCTGCTGTCTACCGGTTTTTGCATGACCACTTCTATCAAGACAGTGTGTCTAGTCTCAAATACATTACAACCAAGAATATGACAGTGACTGTTCTACAATGATCTGCACTGTCTCCACCACCAGTAGAGCACTTTTGAGATGCAATGGAATGGAACTGCATTTCACACTCAGGTCAGCCTGGACGGAGGTACATATGTATGTGCTGAAAACACTATATGTTTATTTATACACTGCAGTTATATACTGTATACACTGCAGGTCTACAGTCTGTTGTGGTTGACCAAGGGCTTGTGGATTCAGCCAAGTGAACTTGCATCTTCTGGATTTTGGTTAAATTTCAGTGCATTTATTTTTTAGCTCAAGAGATCATTTCCTAAATAATCAGGCAGTCATCATTTATGTTGGTGAAAGATACTTGTTGACTAGAGTTCTTATACCAGTGATATAAATTTGGTCTACATAATGTTGGTGGTGCAGTTAACTTAAATTATTTAAAGTGTCAAAGTATTTTGTTGACAATGGATTTGCTGGGTGCTAACAAATTGGCTTCAAAGATGTTACTAGTGGTCTTAAAAATTATGTAGGATCATAACAGCACGAATGTTTACATTTTAAATATGATTGACATCTTGTTTTTAACTTGTAACTTGTATCGTTAGTGACATTTTATCTGTATTTGTCCACAATAACAGAAAAAAGACTTTAAACAGAATTGTTTTTCATTCTGTTTTATGGCAAACTGTGTGCTGGCCAATTTAACAGAGTTGAAAGAAGTCCCAAACAGAAACCTGAAAAAGTTCATTCAAGTGTGCGAGACCTGAGAACTAAGCACCAGCAGCTTTTAGTGCTACGTTCATCCTGAAAAGCAGCACTTTTCTAATCCCGTGAAGTGAGAATAATCGCTTATGAACAGGCAGCCCCTCAAGGAGACACAGTTTCTGAGACGCAGGCTAGATTGTCTGAACATTTTGCTGTTACAGTAGCCTGTGTGCGGGTACCCAAGCGTGCACATGTCCTGACCACTTTTTCTGTTTAAATATTCCCTAAGTGTTTGGCTTAAGAAAGGAAAAGTTAACTGTCGTGGATTTAAAACTGCCACAGACAAATACTAAGCATTTCTGGATTTATATTTTAACACATACTTGTTTGTTTGTTTGTTTGTTTGTTTGCCTTGCACCTTTACCCAAGGGGATAGGAAGTATGCTTACAAGGTTTCAAGATACCAACCAGCTGAGATATTTTGTTGCAAATATCCCCAAGTGAGTGCAGCATAGAACTGTTCAACAGTTTAATATGTTCTTCATGGACTTTGTTTTTTTAACCAGTGACACAGCACACACAGTTAATGCAAAAAAGGCAAAAGTACACAATGAAGGCTGTTTCTAATGAATTATAACAAAGTAATTTCTGTGGCAGCTTAGGAAAAGAAATCAAGAAACTGTCAGACCAAGGATTTGGAAGGAAAATAAGTGCAAGTGAACGCACATGGTTCTGTATACTGTCTGGATCAGTTTGATATATGCAATCTCGTATATTATTGAAAATGCAGGTACATAACATCTTTAAAAAATTTTCATCCTTGAAAGTAATCTGCAGTTCCTTCCATTCTTCCCTGTGAGACTCTCAGGGCTGGCCTTGCCTTCAAGACGCCACACAACATGAACGTGGTGAAAAGGATCATGGGCCAGTCAAAGCAGGAGGAGAGCAGCCCCCAAGACAACGCACTGGGCCTGATGCACCTGCGACGCCTCTCTGCTGAACTCTGCCACCCAGCACGTCAAATGACCCAAAAGGAGCAGGAGGAGAAGCTCTACATGATGCTGCCTGTCTTCAACCGAGTGAGTGTGGGGGCTCTGGGATGTTTGATACAACACTTACGGACATTGTGAATGTTTTTTTGGGTAGTCTTTTGTGGTCTCAATCAAGCATTGGTGACTTTTAGGTGTTTGGAGATAGTCCTCCTACGTCAGTGACAGAGGGCTTCCCCGATCTCCTGCAGTTCACTACACAGGTTTCACGTCTGATTGTCGCTGAGATCAGAAGGAGAGCATCTAACAAGTCAACAGGTAGGGTGTAGGGAGAAATTGGTTTAATTTACTCTGTTGTACTCTTTTTTTTTTCTCTGCAACATTTTGTCATGTCTGCATGGCAGTCTTAGGAATTTTTCCACAATGTGATAAAAATGAATTGCTGATCAGTTGAACACAGTTTAGAAGGTGTTCCACAGTAATGAGCATCACCAGTGGTTAAGAATTTTACTAAGGTAAATGTGAAGATTGTTGGAGCCAAATGACTGCTTCATTCTTATTTGCCTTTGTCAGTTCTTTTCAGCTTTCAGACAAACCATTTAATTCCGCATTCCCAGTAATCACCTAAGGGGATTAATTAACTCATCCACACACACAGCAGGACACAGATGCACTGCATCTCTGCATCAAAGGGTCGCATCTTGCATGCTCTGCCTAAAACACGAGTTTATTATCAGAATTCTGTCTTTTTGAGCTTTACAGACTTAATACAGATGTACAACATCAGTGCATCACACTGTATGCAGTCCCTACAATTAAAAATGCCATAAAGTCTAATATCCCCATTCAGAATAAATTTCTTAGTCCACCATTTATTAAAAATTTAAAGCAGGTAGGCAGTACAAAGAGGCTACTGTCCAAAATGTGTATATAGTCATACATTTAATAGAGCCGCATCTCTCCCTGTCACAAAATGGGAAATTGATCTGTGAGTATACACCATTTTGAATTTAGATTAGTAATAATATATATTTTAAGAATGCCAAAATACAATTTATATAATTTAAAATTATGCATAAAATGCATTTAACACAGCAGATGTTTGGGGTGCAAATCACAAAATAGGCCATGTGTTTCCAGTTCTAGAAAGAGGTGGTTCATGAAATATCTACTTTCATGAATCACAGCATGCCACTATCCCCATTACTGTATATACTTAATGACATCTCAGTTTTAGGTCCATCAATTAAAACATTATGCAAATACTTGAGGTTCTGACTACTGACACGAAAACCATACTTTTAAAATGGAGATCTCAGTTTCACAGTGGCTCAGACTGTTAATGGATTGTATTGAAGTTGAGCAACTTGCACCACTGCATAAATAACAGTGTCATGAATATAATGAAATCTGGTACTCAGTTCTTAAATCTTTAGATTTACTGAGCAATGAATGCTATAAAAATAGAAACATAACTTTAGATATAAAGGAACACATGATGTATTTTTTGTCTTTTTCTTTCGTTATATAATAAACTGTAGTGATGATACTGATAATAACAGTACTAATACTTTTGTTATTTGTATTATTAATAGTCTAATTAATTTGTCATTTTCAAAAGAATTTGACTGAAAAGAACCTAAACCACTGTGTCTGATATGTAGTTACAAGTTCACACTAATTCACTATTTTCGTTGTTCTTTACCTTGTTTCTCTGCAAATTTTAGTCATTACTGCCTTTTGTTTTTCATTTTGCAAATAAAAAAAATGTTAAAAATCTGTCTCAAAATAGTATATATATTCCCTCTAAAAATCAGAGCATTTAAAAATTTTAAGAGCTGCTACAGCTTCACTCACTAAAATGCCTCTTATTGCATTTATTAATTTTATACCACACCACCAGCTGCACAGAGAAGTCACTTTAAGTCTGTCCATTAGCTTTAAAAAACAAAGTGTTATTGCTGCGAAACTGAGTTGTTGTATGTACAGTTGACCCAGGGATAGCAGAGAATTATGGGTGAAGTGAGAACATGGTGTAGGATGTTGTTTTCTACAAGTAGAAGACAGCATTGTACCTGAGCGTGATGGGCATGGTGCTGATGTGCATGTTTGACTCCTGCAGAGGAGGCCAGTCGGGCAATCGCACACTTCCTGGAGGTGCAGCACAGCGAGGAGGCCAGTCGTGGATGGATGTTGCTCACCACCATCAATCTGCTGGCCTCATCCGGTCAGGTCTGTGGGGTGGAGGTTTGGTCAGAGTAATTGTGTTCATGTGCGAATAGCCTGCGTTTGAATGCATCTGAGTATAAGTACGGTTATTTCTGCTATATGTGAAACACTGCATTACAGTAACTCCCTCACTCACTCATTCACTTATTCACGCATACACTCACATTCCTTAAATCCAGGTCAGCGTTGCAACACACCGCAGCCTGTCCCAGAATCATGGGCCCAGGCTAGGAGGGGTGCACACTTGATGGGACACCAGTTATACACTCACACAATTAAAAGTGTCCAGTTTACCTGAAACACTTGTCTTTGGACCTTGAGAGGAAACTGGACCACTGAATGGAAGTTTACACAGACACAGGGGAGCATTCAACAACCATGTGGCATTATAGTAATTTGTGCAATAAAAATAATAGTTTCTATGGGAAAATGCTGCTTGGGGTACAGCATCTATAATTTGGTAATTATCATCTGAATTCATAATGTGTGCTCATAATTAAATTAGATACTGCAAAAAAAACTACACAAGCACACTCACAAAAGTTTACATCATATAAGCTGTGCTCCTCTGTTTTTTCATTGTATTATATGCAAATCATATAATTAAAACCTGCAGAACTGACTGTAGTGTAATTATTTGTGGATGTGGATCGTAAATATATTTTGATACTTGTTTATTTTTACAAAACCCATTTGATTGTTTTTTCAACCACAAGTGTACATGGTGACTACGCTTGTGGAAGGAACTTGGTCATCTGTTGCTGCTCATTTAAAATAAAAATGCTGTGGACTTTAATATATCAGTGGAGTTTCCTCCAAGCAAATAAATAATTTATATCCTTCTGAATTCAGTGTCAGCTGAAGGAGTAATGTTGTCAAATTGTCACATAGTTCATGCTTTTATCTGTCATGAAAAGTAGAGCGTCGTGTCCAGGTTCCTGTCAGGGTATCAGTCGGCAGCAGCATGGTGTCATTTAGGAATTCTTTTATTTAGTTTGTTTTCATTCTCTCAGGAGTTATTTGAACACATTTGACTGTTATTCTGCTAGGAGTTGGTTGGTATCCCTGTTTCAGACAAGTCATTCAGACTACCGTTTTCTTGTGCTCCCTGCCATACAGGGCAGCAGCTCCTCACTCTTCCATTTAGAGCCCCCTGCAAGGGTGGGTTTCCCTGCTCTCAAGAAGACCCCACAGGGAGCACAACTGCAGCTCTTCAGCACACTATCCCGCCAATTAGTCGCTTCACGTGGTTTTGCTCTCCATACTCTCAAGTCCCATTGCAGCAAATTTGAAAGTAGGGCAGAAATTCTTTGTTTAAAAATGCATGATGAAGTAAAATACACTTTAGAATCAGTCTATCTCTATACTTTTTATATTTTTGCTTTTGAAACCATTCTGCTTTCTTATACTATTTTCATCTGTTTGTGTGCATAAATGCAATCATGAGATGAAAATACCTTGTGCTTAGCAGCCACACTCCTAACACTATTAACACTATTACAAACTTTACAACATATACAAATTATAATTGAACAAAGAAACAATGGAAACAATGCTACTACAATTTTTGGAAAGAAAAGGAAAAATGTTTTTATTTATCTTTACAGAAATGTCTCTCTTTTTAACTCAGACAGGCAGTTAGTAACCAGTAATGAAAAGGGGGAGGCTCTTCTGCTCTGGCCAGAGGTTAGGTGTGTACAGTTTGTGTGGTGGAGTAACTGGGAGAACCTTCTGTGCAAGAGGGATGTAAGGGTTACCTGAGCAACCCTGTCACTTCATGACCATTGTCTTTTGGCATAGCTGTGATTACTAAGACCCAGCAGTAAGCTCTGTCTCAAGAGGAGGGATTTGCTGCAGTAAAAAAGCAATGGTCATTCAGTTGTGGTATAGGATCCTACCATGCATTGCTTTGGAGAAAGGCGTCAGCTCAGTGAATAAATAATGATTATAAATAATGTAAGATTAATGTAAGATTCCATGGGGTTCGGCTTTCATGTATAATACAATAATATACTGAGTCATACATAACTAACTACTAATAACTAATGAACATTCTAATATTTTTATGCAGCTAAAACAGTGCGTGTACTTTCCTTTTGTTGCATCACTAGAGGTACAAATTTATAGTTTCGGTACCTAATTTTGGTGTGCAGTTTGCTTCTATTGTTCTTACTTCAGATGAATGTTAGCATGCTGTTTGTTTGGCCTGGTGGGAGTGATAAAAATATCAGTTATAGCTGTTCTGAGACTAATGCAGGCACACAGCTTAAGCGCTCGATGCGAGTGATGTGAGAGACTTGATTCATGTGCATGAATTATCACAGAGCTACATCTATTTCCATGCCGCAGACCTGTAAAGTGCGATGAGATGGTCTGACAAAATGTACAGCAGGCTCATGTGGGCTCTGATTCCGATTCCTGCCGGTTGAGCTGTCAGAGGAGCATCACACACAGTAACGTTTTGTGTAGGCTGCTTCATTTGCTTGCAGCCCAATGCAAAATTACCAAATCAATATTCCTGATGCCAGGACCGAGAATGACAGTGAGTTTGTAAAAAGTGTGGCTCTGTGCACCAGTTCATACGTGTCGATCATTCTTTAGAAAACGGTGGACTGCATGACGGCTATGTCGGTGCCCTCCACACTGGTCAAGTGTCTGTACCTGTTCTTCGACTTGCCATGCTTACCCGAGGAAGCAGAGGAGCCCCTGGCAGAGCATCGTGCCCTACTGCAGGAGGTTTTTGTACAGGTGAGATGGATATGCTGAAGCACGAGCAGAACTGCTACGTGGGTCCTGCAAATCCCCTTATACTGTATTATATAATCTTTAAGGATATACAAACGGTTTGCATGCATCAGTGTTAAGTTGTATAATAGGACTGTGTTACATTTTTGCCAATTTTACATTATTAATTAATTCTTTTTATTTAATTTCTTTGACCAATTTTATTCATATTTAATAATGCTATCCACTCATTACTGTTAACTGCTTAGTCCTGGTCAGGTTTACAGTGGTTTGAAGCCTATCCTGAAATCCATGGGCACTAGGCTATGAAACCACGCCCTTGATGGAATGCCAGCCTATTGCAGGGTGGCCACACACACTACAGGCAATATACAGTGAACAATTAACCAGAAACGCAAAGGTTGAGGAAACCCATGCAGACACTAAGAGAACACCCAAACTCAACACAGACTGAATTTAGTTTAAACACACAGTTGAACAGCCCATTTGTTGTGAAGCAGTAGCACTGCTCAGTGCACCACCATGCTACTCTTAAAATAATGCTGATACAGAGTAACACTGATATAGACAGTGAAACTTCCTTTTCCACTTGCTGTTCACTGTAAATGAAAAGTAACTTAATCACAGCTGAATCACATGGAATCACAAACTAAAGGTTCTGTAAATAAAACCATATTTTATACATTGTAGACCAGATGGAGGGTGCTGCTAATACATAAGACTAGTTTGATTACTAGACGTGCATAGGGCTGAGTAGTTTATTCAGAGTTAATATGAAAGCCATCTAAGTCTGGGTTGTTGTAAGTTGCATATGTTGTATGTTGAGGACTACTTGTACAATACAAGTTAAATTTTTTAAGGACACTTGATAGAAACTGATTTTTCCCATGACATCTGGTTAAGAAGTTTAAGCTAGAAATGAGCCACCACATCATGCCAGCTCCTCTGCAGCAGTTTTCCAATTTTTGCTTTCACTCTTCTGTCCAGTGTCCCGTACTGTTTTTGCTCACGTTGGTCAGGTGTACTCAAACATTAGGCTGGCATTGTATATGTAAAATCACAGAAACCCAAAGTATTTCTACAAGCTTTGTGCATCTCTGCAGACATCATGAATACTGTTGGTGGGAGTTTGGAGAATCATATTTTTCTGGAGGAAAACATAAATTTACCAATGCAGCCTTAAAGGATACCATACATTCACAAGTAGTTTGACATAGCCTCATATTTATCAAGCTCAAAATGGTCCTGTTGCCAGATTTGAATCTATTTATATGAACAGTTTTTGGCCTGATAGAGACCAACATAATCTCTGTTAGTCAGCATGGGATTGAACAAGCAAATGGCTTTCTTGGAAACAGGCATGCTGCTTGCTCACTGTTGGCTGAGCTGTTTAGTCAGTTGCAGGGTGTGGGCTTCACAGCCTGTCCTTCTGGCAGATCCTCATCAAGTTGTGCAGTTTTGCCTCCCCCGCTGAAGAGCTGGCTCAGAAAGATGACCTCCAGCTGCTCTTCAGTGCCATCACCTCCTGGTGTCCACCCCACAATCTGCCCTGGAGGAGAAGCGCCCGGGAGGTGCTTGCAACCATCTCTCGCCATGGCCTGAGCCCCAGCGTCATCAAGTACATCCATGGTGTGTGTTCTGATGGCTTTAGCTCATGGATCGGGCTTTTGTGCTCTGACTGTGATTTAAGATGGTTTAGTTGTTGTATTAACAGTCCAATCATAAATTGTCAGAGACGTGTGGCCACAAATTTATGGAATGGTCTTGAATCACTGACAACAAACAGATGCTGTATGACATTTTGTCACTGTATTTTTTTGTAAGTACAGTGTTAGCAAGGATGGACACCAAATTGGATTTCGGCCACTAGATGTTTTAACTACCTCAAGTTTTTTTTCTGTTCTCTGTTGCCTTTTGGCTTTTTCTCCTACGCTTTGCTTTAAATGTGCTTTCTGTCTTCATTGTTATTACTCATGCTAATAGTTGCATGTCTCACTATGCTTTTGTATTTGTATTATACTCTGTTAAAAACCCTAAGGCAGCATGTTGGGAACAGTGCTATACAAAAACAGACTGAAATCCAAATTAAATTACAAAACTTTTGAGTTCCAGGATATTGACAGTTTAATGTGATATAAATATTATATTTTTTATGTAGTGGTCATAGATAAAAAATGTATCTCAGAATATCCGCAATATAATGGCCTAATTAGAGGATGGGGTGTCTAATATTGCTGAATGTCCGTAAATCCAGGTGTCCATAAAATAGCATATGAAAGCAAAAGCCTGATAAATAACAAATGATATATTCTGAAACATGTTCAGAGAAAGAATGCTTGGCCACATGCATTCAGAACATGCAGCAGTCAGATGACCTGTCGCCACTGGAGACTGTGGAGATGTTTGCTGGCTTGTGCTGCTTCCTGAAGGATTCCAGTGACGTATCCCAAACACTCCTGGATGACTTTCGCTTATGTCAAGGATACTCCTTTCTCTGTGACCTGATGCTCAGGTATGGACCACTGAAGGAACTTGGAATCCTTCAGGCTTAGATATGTTCACTGGCCACTTTGTTGGATATGACTGTTTAGTTGGATCCTCTAATCTCTAGAACAGTGTGGATTCTGCAGCAAGGCACTGGTCTTTTCTACACAGAGTCCTTTGTCCATGGTGGCTTGTCACAGCTTTGCTGTTTCTGCAGATTTTTGATGGCACATTCATTCTGTTTATATGACATTCCACATCATCCTTAAGATGTTGGTTTGCTTTTAGAGGTTGTGCAGAACAGTCACAGTAAAGTAAGGACATTGTCATGCTTGTGGAGCTGTAGTGTGCAAAAATCCCACAAGGCTGGCTGTTTCAGAAATGCTTGAACCAGTGTGACTGGCACCAATAATCAAGCCTTTTCCAAAGTCACTTAGACCACATTTCTTGTCTATTTTAATGTCCATTTAAACAGTACCTGGACCTCCAGATATTGTCTACATGCTTTATACAGTGACTCACAACCATCTGCAGTGTCACTATGGAGGGTGATCCGTATATGTAAAACGCTATGTGTTTCTAGTAAAGTGGCTGGCAAGAGTATATTTAGCTTAGACGCTAGTACAGTATATGTTTACAATAGCTGGCTAATCATGTTAACCTAATACAATTTTTATTAAGGTACCATAACAAATGCTTAGGACATGGGGTTCCTTTAAGCTTATATATTGTATGTTAGGGGTTGACCTCTGCATTGCAGGTTAGAGCAGAATGATTCCAGAGATGCTTTGAATGACCTGGTCAATTTGGTAACATCCCTGACGACTTATGGAGCATGTGAGCTGAAGATGTCTGGATTGACCACTGCTGCACCTTTCCTCCTGCCTGGGTTTGTGGTACCGCAGCCCTCCGGAATAGGTTGGTTCCTCTGAATTTTACATACAGTAAAAACAGCTGCTTTCCATTTTTTCTCATTCTAGCAAAAAGCATAGTAGTATCTGTATTGATCTCTAATGTCTTGAATGTAGAAAATGATATGTGTAACAAAAAAAGCCAGTCGATATAAATATAGAAAACACAAATACAGAAAAAAGACTAGCTGAGTTACCAGATGTTGCCTCAGTCAAAAAGTGTAGTGATGGAATGGTAAGAAGTACTAATACGTAAGCAATCACCAAACTGTTTTAGCATTAAAGTGGTTCCATTTAGTACATCAGTTTTGTTAGTGCTGTTGAACAGGCAAACACCACAGAGAGTGACATGTGCCAGTTGTAGTCAAGTGGAAAAGAAAAAAGCAAAATATATTTTACCAAACTTTCTTACCCTTGCATCACTAAAGTATGTTTGTGTGCCACGTATCATTTTATTATTAATTTTTACATTTATATTTGCTCACATATAACAACTACTGGCTCCTGTAATCAAACACATGGATGGTACTGACAGCAACACACATACTGGCCCTAGTGACATGCAGGCAGTGACAGCAAATTATATATCACCAAACCTTACTACCTTTAAACTTGTTGAATTTAGTATATTTGTGTGTGTGTGTGTGTGTGTGTGTGTGTGTGTGTGTGTTTGGTGCCTTTGTTTTTTCCTAGGTCACACAGTGAGGAATGTCCAAGCCTTCTCTGTTCTTCAGAATGTCTTCCTGAAGGCCAAAACCATTCACCTTGCCAATACCATTCTAAATGCCATAGCCAAAATTTACATGGCAGACAATGCCAACTACTTTTTCCTGGAAACTCAGCACACAATGTCTGTGATCAGTGAGAAGATCTCCAGACTACCAGAGCTACAGGTCAAGTACTTTGAACTATTGGAGTTTGTGGTCTTTAACCTCAACTATGTTCCATGCAAGGAGCTGTTTGCTCTTAGTGTCATGCTCAAGTCTTGTAGCTCCTATCAGTGCAGCATCACAACTATGCGCACCCTGCTGAGGTTCAGCCAGCATCACCCGGTTTTCAGTGACGTCTTCCGGGAAGTGGGCCTCTTGGAGGTCATGGTCAACCTGCTGCACAAGTACACTGCCTTCATGAAAGAACCCATGCAGGGTCACAGTGAGCAGGGCAAGTAGAAATTATTCCTGTGTATGATGACCTATACTACTAACATTTTCCTTGCTTTATAACAGTGAAGTAATACATGCAGCAATGGGTTTAATATTAAATTAATTAAGTTCGCAATTGTTACAAATGACATTTTATGTCACTCATTTTGAAAAACTTTCACACTACAGACATTTTCTTGCTGTATGTACATATGCACTGTAAGTAACTAATGACTGCATCAACAAATATTGGTTTGAATTATTGGCCAAATCTAAGCATTGGCCCCATGCCTATGAAATGAATTTAAACACTTATCACTGCCAATATGATTTTGTTATAATCATGTATCCCTAAATAAAAGTCTTCAGTTTTCTATTCTTCCTAAAACCAATCTGACATCCCTGTGTGAAGGCTGGTTGATCTGTTCTTTTTAATTCTTTAATTCTTTCTTTCTTCATCAGTTGACTTGAAGAACAGCGACGGGTCAGAAGAACAGAAAGAGTTGGCCTTTCTGGTCATGGAGACCCTTGCTGTGCTTCTGCAGGGATCCAACACCAATGCAGGTGGGTGTGTTATCACTCCACTTTACATTTTCGTGCCTCATGATCTTCTGCTGCATTTTGTCCCTTTGTCTGATACTGGAATCCCATGTTAAACCACCCAAACTGACCCAGGAAGTCCAGGTTTTTGGCACTCAGATCTGAGTTCAAAGCATTTTCTGCCGAGATTCTTTAGAGTTGTCTTTTTTATTGTGAAGGTCTTTGAACACATATTTTTTCACAGGATGGATGAGGTTCTGCGAATAGTCACCTCTGCTGTGCGGTTCCAGTATTGGAACAGTGACCAAAAGCATTTTGACTACTCTTTGTTTTCTGCCTCCCACACTTTGTGTTGGATGACTGCCAGACTGGCAGGACTGCCTTCCCTTTGGGGAAGAGAAGTCAAATGGCGGCACAGCTCCAGGGATCAGTCACATACAATAGCTGCCTTCACGCTGTTGCAGCGAGTTCTCCAGCTCCCACAGCGCTCAACAGGATGTTTGATGTTCTGTGGTGAAGAGCTCCTCCTTTTTCTCCTCTCTGATTCTTTCCAAGCAGTGGAACAGTAGCAGACCAGCATATGTGGTGTCTCTCTTGGAGGCTCCTTACATGTATATGAATGTGCCAGTTTTATGGTGAAATTCTTGGACATTCTGGTACATTTACAGTGCAGTTCCCTTTTGTTAAGATAAAGGTTTGCAGGTGTACTATACACTCATCTTACAAACACAACTTGGACAAGAAGTCTCTTTGTTCATAACTCAACTGACTGTAACTGTTTTGTTTATAAATCCAAACCAATTATTTTCTATCATATCACAATCAATAAAAAGCTAAATAATACAGACAGCCTTTGTTTCATTATTAAATTAACTCCTGTATAAACCTTAGATATGGATATATTCAATTTTTAAAAATCATTTTAAGTCTTAATTTTGAGCTACATTAAAATTAAAACTATTTTAAATTGATTGAAAATAAAAATGCATTGTCTTCATGAAACTCCTATTCAGTATTGATTATTGACTGAGTCATCCAATAAACGTTTTCAATCTTTCTCATCTTCTAACTGATTAACGCTCAGGAGGACAAGACAATAGCTCCAAATGCTATAGATGTGAGTTGAATTAACCTGGTTGCAATCTCAAATTCTGTTTGAATGAGTTTCACTGACACTTATTGTCTAGGAATGTAACTATAGGTTGCTTTTGCTCCACAGCAAGTACATTTCAGGAAATAGATCAATGAAGAAATTGCAACTGACAGTAAATAAAGTGGAAGAATGTATTTTCATAATACAAATACCCAGTTCATTCATTATCCACTGTTAATATTTAAAGGGTGTTTTATAAAAAAAATCAATGATGATGGCAGAGGAAAAAATGTTTAAATAAAATATAGTAAGTTATCATTTAAAAGGCTATATATTTTATTTTTTTGTTTTGTTTTTTTTCAAATTCTAATGCTAGTGTTTATTAGGATCTTGTGCACAGCATTATCATGTTTTTGCTTATTGGTAGAAAAACATTGGCTGTCTTTTGCTATTTTTGTATGGTATATTTTAAATTCAAGTGAAATACACCTTTAATTTCAAGTGGAGCTGCTATTGTTGGGCATTGAGGTGTGCATTTTGGCATTTCTATCTCATGTATCTTTCAGGTCTCTTCCGGGAGTTTGGTGGAGCCAGGTGTGTCCACAACATTGTGAAGTATCGGCAGTGTCGTAGACACACGCTCTCCATCATCCAGCAGCTGGTGCTCTCCCCTAGTGGTGAGGATGACATGGGCACTCTGCTGGGCCTTATGCACTCAGCCCCCGCAACCGAATTGGAGCTCAAAACCCACATACTTGAGGTGAGAGCTTGCAGCTTGTTCCGACCTTTGTTGGAGTAGACCATGCTGGCTCTTAGTTCTCCTCACAGTCATTTTACAGCTTACTCAGTGCTATCTTTCTGCTGTCTCACCCCTATAGGCTCTGTTGGCGGTCCTGAGAGAGAGCCATCGCACCCGGATGGTCTTCCGCAGGGTTGGTGGCTTTGTCTACATCATATCTCTCCTAGTGGCAATGGAGGGGTCCCTTGCCTCTCCACCAAAGGCCTGCTGGGAGAATGTGAGCCAGACCCAGGTGTTGCAGCTGTTGCAGACAGCCTTCTTCACGCTGGTGGCAGCTATGCGCTATGAACCTGCCAGCTCACACTACTTCCACACAGAAGTCCGCTATGAGAAGCTGGCAGAAGCTGTTCGGCTCCTAGGCTGCTTCTCAGAGTCCACAAAGGCAGTAGCTCCCAGTGTGTCACCTTCCAGCACCCAGTCCTTTGAGAGGATGCTGGAAAGTGATGTCCTTCCTGAGGACAGCATGGACCTTGCTCTCAAACACTGCAGCCAGCTCTTCGTATACCTGTATAGGATGGCCACTGACTCCTTTGATAGGTAAGGATAGGCCTACTTCTGAAAGGTGTTTATATATTTTTTTCACTTTGAATGAATATTTCTAGGGGTTTGTATTGTAGATGTCAGTTGGACTGTCTGAGGAAACTGGATATCAACCAAACACCCTTTACTCTAAAGGTGTATGATTTGTGGTCATACACCACAAATGATTTATGGTCATTAGTGGTGTGGATAAACATAACCCTTGAATATGGTTATTTCAAGTTTTGAATTGTATATATACAGTAACTATAAAAGTATTCACTGGCCCTTGGGTTTTTTGGCCATAATCAGAACCTGACTAGTTTTGCTAAGCAGAATGGGAAACATATTTTTTGTTTTATATTTGTAATTTATTCCATTTTTATAAAAGTCCTAGGAGTTGAATATTTGAATACTTGAATACTTTGTATAGGTACTGTAAGATGCTTTTATATTGTTGATCACTTTAGAACATATATACTAATAGCAACCTCTATTTAAATACCTGTATTTATATTTACTTGTATCCCATAAGAGAAATGAAGTACTGAGATCCCTCTTCATTTAATTAAATTATCTGGTACTTAATAGGTAGAATGGTAATGGAATCATGAGTGTAGCATGAATGTCCACCCTTATTGTCCAATTGTGGTGGATGCAGTGGAGTGAAGGCATTGACTGGACCATGTGCTGGAGTGTGTGAATGACACACATGGTCTCTAGCTCCCTGTTCATCACTCAATTCTCTGCTTCTGACCACATTTGAAGCTCGAGTTAACTCCTCCCTACCCTTTTTTCCTCCTCTCCACTAACCCTGGGCCTTTTCTGGCTGTTTTTGGCTGTGCCTTTGTGGTCTGTGTGTGGATTATTGAATGGGTGTAGTCGTGCTGACCAGGTGCCTCCCTGCCTGACACACGAGGCTTCGCTTCCCTCCCCATGGGGTACGCCATCCCTGGCCAGGAAGAGGTACTGCACTGTGAGCTGCTTCCACCTTGTGCTGCTCTCACCCATGTGGCTGCAGCCCCCTGCTCTCTCCTCTGCCTTCTCCTGAAAGTTCACAGTACACTTCCTTCCTGCCAGCATATCTGCTCTAAAGCTACTCTTTCCAAGTTGCATTTGGACCCTTGAGTCATAATTTGTGTTGCTTTTAATTAGTTGATATATGTTAATCAGTCTAGCATTGTGTTTTATGAGACATTTCCATTAAAAACGAGACACAAAGGCCCATTTATGTCTGAATACGTAGGCTTTGACAAGCAAAGATAAACTTGACAAATTGCTCTTTAACATCTCTGGAATTTGTTCTCGTTTTGTTAACAGTGGATGTTAGTGGGCTGTTTGCTTTAACACTTTCATATGAACTGAAAAGTACATTTGATACCAGGTGTTGGAGATTGATCTTTTCATTTCTAGGACAATGAAGCCTCCTCTCTTTCTCCATAGACCTGGCTGCCATGCAGCCTCTATGCCTGTATCACCTCTTCCTGGGAGAGCTAACCCTGAGCCAAAGACCTGGGTAGGAGACCCTCCACAGCATCCCTCGGAGATGGTGGTTGTTCACCCCGGGGCAGGTTTGGTTATGCTGGACCTTTTGCCATCTGTTGCTTGCGAGTCGCAACCCAAGGTACAGGAATCTCCCACCTTCTGCTTTAAGCATAGTTGCCTTCTTACTTGCATGTGTAGTGGCTTGGCCTTGGAGAATTCAAATGACTGTAAATGACTGTTTGTTTAAGGGAGTGGCCACCTGTTCTCTATAGGAATGGCCTCTTTGTGGCTTTGGAGGATCACCTGCTGTACATTAATGTAGCCTCCTTCCTCCTGCAATTTTTAAGAATGCCTGTATATCTCTGGTTCTCCTCCTCCCCCCCAGCATGCAGTAGACCTACAGTTGGCTGTAGCAAATATCCTGCTGCAGTTGGCACAGTCGGAGAGGAACCAGCAGACGTTCTGCGAGGCGGGTCTGCACCTGCGGCTGCTGCAGCGCTGCAGTCACGCCCTGAGCGATGAAGCTCATGCCTTGCACACACCACTTCAGAGGGTGTTTGAGAGGCTTGTTTCACAGGCCTCCCCACCTGTGGTACTCAGGTAAAGCCCAGGGACATGTGTGTACTCTTGCTCATGTCCTGTGAATAATTTAGCACTGCATTGTGAGTGCTGAAGAGCTGGGGAAGTCAAAAGTGGCACAGGTCTTTGGGAGAGGGTGGTGGAAGATAATGACCTGTATTTTAATTTTTCAGGGAGTTCCTGCGCTTGGGGAACCCACTGAACTGTGGCGCATGGGATAAGAAGCTTTTAAAGCAGTATCGGATCCACAAACCAAACTCTCTCACTTATGAAGCTGAAATAGGAAGTAAGGGGTTTTGAATGATTGTTTTATTATCTTTGAATACTTCAAAACTATGAAGAATTTAGAAAGACTAAGTCACAGTTGTAACTGTTACTGCAAGGTTTATGGTTGTTTTTCACATTTAGTAGTCAAACCTGCTCATCATTGTGTTAAAGTCAAACTTTGCAGTTTGTGATATACTCACTTCTCCATTTATGAACAGAATTGGGACTACAAGGCTGTTTGTAATTCAGTTTGTTCATAGCTTCATTGGAACTTTTATCATTAATTCACAATTAATACAAATGTAATAATAAATCTATAAAAATAATTTATATTTTAGATTCTATATAAAAACCCAGCTTTAGCTATAATAAATATATTTTGAAAGACTTGTAAGGCTTTTTTACTTTTGATTAATTTTGAGTTACATTAAACATAAAAATGTTGTCTCTGCAAAACCTGTTCAGTGCCATGGCTAATTCATCCCATGATCATGTTAAAAATCTCTTATCAATCACCAACATTTATAAACACCAGACCTGAGCTGTAAACATTATGTAATTGAGTTGAATTAATCTGTTTCAGTATTACATTATGCTCTTAAAAATAAATCAATTGCAAAATACTTGTGTCTTAATAACACTGTAACTTGACCAGTCATAATACAGGGAGTGAGTGTAATCATTTTTGTTGTACTCTAATTATGGAGGAAACCAGTCTGTTGTTTTAAGTGTTTGTATTCCTGCAGACAGCATGACCATGTCCATGGAAGGTTTTGGTCCTGACAGTGACTTTGTGGCGACTGAAGATGATGGCCAGTACAGAATCAGCCAGAGCCTGGTCCGCTCCCCTAAAGACAGCACCGTGCCTCTGGCCAGAGTCAAGTGCCTTGTCTCCATGACAACACCTCACAACATCAGGCAGAGTGGCTCATCAGTCACTCCAGCCTTTGTGGAGTTTGACATGTCTTTAGAAGGGTTTGGGTAAGACTGGCCAGCCTTTATCTTGCAGTAACAAATATCCCATTGGGGTGTTTGATTCAGGCCTGTTTATCTATAGGTCTGCTGGCTGCTGTGCTCAAAGTGATGGACAAACAAAATCTGGCTGAGTAACATGTAATGCTTGCTTTTTTGTAAATGGGTGATTCTCTCTAAGTGTGAATATGCACATTGTGACACATCTATGGGCAAAGGTGACATCCATGCATGTTAGAAGGTTATGAAGGTCTGTGTCATAGAGGCCATGTAGCCAATAGGTACAATAGGAAAGATGTTATTTCTGTTCAGGAGGTCTTTTCTTCTGCTTAATGGGAATTTTTAGTTGCTGCTGCACTGAGAAAAGTATATTAGTCCTTTATATGAGACAGACTGACCACAGCAGCCATAGCAGAGGCATCATGACATCATGTTTAGATTTATTTAGCAGATGCTTTTCTCCAAAAAGTACAACTCAGAGTAGACAAAAGTGCATTTGACCAACACAGGGATATAGATACAGCCACATGATTCCGAAAGTACAGTCACTTAGTCCAACACCACTTTTGGTCATGCACTTACACCAGTAGCGTAAGCAGAATTAATAGGCAGTAGAGTTTTTTTTTTAATCAGATAATGTGTTGGAAGTTCATGGAGCAGATAGATCAGTAAAGAAATAGCTCTGAAAGGGATGCGTTTTGAAACTGTTCTTAAATGTTGAGGGATTCAGCAGCTCTGAGACACAAAGGGAGGTCGTTCCACCACCCTGGAGCCAAAACCATGAAACTTTTAATTTTGGACCTGTTGAGAGTAACCAAACGGCCAGAGGTGGAGGAGCATAGCAGTCTAGTTGGGGCATAGCGAATGATCAGCTCCTATTGGGGAGCTTATATTGATAGTCGTAACCAGAGTATTGTCTCACAGGGGCAGCTGCAGGGAACCAATGGAGAGAGAAAGAGAGGACTCGACACATGGAAATGCTTTGGCAGCTCAAACTTAACTCATGCTGTAGCATCATTACAGTTTGAACCTTGCTAAGTGAATGGTCTTGATTTACTTCTCTGCCCAGGTGTCTGTTCCTTCCCAGTGTGGCACCTCATAATTCGCCTTCCAACAGCACAAATGGCTTGGCTGCCAGCGACGGACTAGTGGTCAGTGGAATTGGATATGGTCAGTATATATTTTTATACCCCCAGGGTTTTCGAAGGTCATGAAGGACTGTGGATCCATATCCTCTAGTTTTCCTCCTGCTTTCATAACACATTTTCACAGCACACACTGCATTTTTCTGCATATCTGACAAGCCACATTCTGTGTTTATCTTCCTTTTTGTTTTTCGGCCTCTGTCCCTGCCGCCTCTCACCGAACGTCCCTTCCTGTCTGCAGGGGAGCGACTTTTCCCCCCTCCATCAGGTCTCAGTTACTCTTGCTGGTTCTGTGTGGACCATTTTGGAGGCTCAGTTCGTGAACACCCAATTCGTCTACTGACGCTAGTGCGCAGGACTGGCTCCAGCGAGGAGCACTACATGTGTCTGGCCATCTTGCTGTCCCAAAGGGAGCATGTGCTGACCGTCTCCACTAAGGAAGAGTTGCTGCGGAGCTGTGGTAAATGCCTAATAATAATAATAATAATAATAATAATAATAATAATAATAATAATAGCCATTGTTATGAGGTATTTTATACCGTCTTAAATAGTATTTAATAAATGATGTGATTAGTGGCAGTGTAACCACCTGGTCTTCTTTTAGGCCATTAGGTTACCTAAACCTAAATAGTGTTTTTGACCACAAGGATTTGTGAAACTGAGAATGTAGTGTTTGGCCACGCCTTGGAGATAGACTGTACCACATTCACAACAAGGGGGGGGGTGTGTCTCCCTGTATTCGGCCAAGACCATGTTTAACTCCACTGAGAATTATTGCTAATGATTTTTGATCCCCAGTACTTGACAAGCTGTTACTCTCACTGCTGCACATGTGTCTGAGGTTTACCCAAATTCCCCCAGCAGATGAGTTCAGGGAAGAGCAGTCCTTCTTTGAGGTTCTGCCTTGCTGTGCCCGCTTCCACTGCAAAGACCTCATCAGGGAGGGACAGTGGCACCACCTGGTGTTGGTCATGAGCAAAGGCATGCTGAAGAATGGCTCAGCTACGCTCTACATCGACAGCCAGCTGGTCAGCACTGTCAAGGTGAGAACCTTTCACGTGCAAGGAAACCTTAGGTCTGACTTACCATGCTGAAGCATCACTCTGATTCTGTGTTCACCAGACTGTATGGTGTAATTTAGGGTAGTTCTGAACTATGTTTGTATAACTTGTAGGTCTTTAGATATTTACACTGTACTCTGGGTGCCTGTGTCCATAGCTCCACTACATCCACAGCACACCAGGGGGCTCAGGTTCCGGACACACCCCAGTGGCCAGTGCAGTTTATGGGTATGTGGGTACACCACCCGCACAGCGCCAGCTTTCCACTTTGACCTGGCGCCTTGGACCCACCCACTTCCTGGAGGAGGTGCTGACAGCCACAAGCATCTCTGCCATCTATGAGCTGGGCCCCAACTATGTGGGCAGCTTCCAGGCAATCTATCTGCACTGTGAGTGAGTGAGTGAGTGAGTGAGTTTGTGTGTGTGTGTGTATCTGTGTCTGTGTCTATCTCTGTGTGTATCTGGGTGTGGACATACATTTGAGGCTAGGATCACCTCAAGCTTTTTTTGCTTCAAGAGTCTAATTTAGGTGAATCCATCTTAGTTAACTCTTGAATAATGGCTTCAAATGTATGTTAGTATATCATTTAGGATGATGATGGTGAAAGTATTGCTGCACTAGTAATTTATTTTTTTTTACTTATTCCTTAAATCTGCTGCTACTGATTTGCATTACTATGTATTCTGTATTCTGCAGTACTATATTATTCTGTATTTGTAAGTAGTATCACACTTTGGGGGAAATTAAATTTGTTATATTTGTAGGACAGTAAAAATGAATTGATATAATTTGCTGGAGGTCTGTAGCTAGGTATGTGTTTTTAGCTGAACTCATCCATTCTGTCTCTACCAAAAGGTAAGGACTCAAAAGTGGAGGCTGGCCTCCCTTGTCCTGTAGCCTTCGTAGCCGAAGAGAAGGTGTCCTTCAGCCTCTATGCGCTGTCTGTTTCCACACTCACTGTGGCCAAGATCAGGAAGGTCTACAATAAACTGGACAGCAAGGCCATCGCGAAGCAGGTGTGACACCTGCCCCTCTTTCATCCATCATAAGTGCAACTTTTGGGGTGTGTGCTGCTGTCAGCTGTTGATCAGCCTGTTAGAATCCGTGTGGAACTCGCACCTTTCATGGCAGCCAGAGGAACACAGGCTGGAAGGCCTGTGGTGCTGCCTCTAACTGGCAAAGGTTTCATAATGAGGCAAGCCTGGGTTGCCAAATTTAGCTACTAAAATAAATTGTAATCTTGGGAAAAAATTGTAAAAACTTGTTTAATTACAAAAAGAAGATCTGACACCCACTATATGATGTTATCATGGTATGAAGCATCTCTGCCCCCTTTCTTTAAAATCATGCAACTCTGTAGGTAACATTTTCTATGAAACAAAAGCTTTACGCTTTAAGTAGTATATATTTGTTTGTTCCCTTAACTAACTTCAGTGAACAAAGTAAACTATGAAAATGTTTAGCTTTCAGGTCCTTTTTACTAATGTACGATTTATCATTAAAAATTGTATAAAAATAACCTAAATTGACATTTTATCCTCCTTTCTTCATGATATGTATTTTTTGGTATATTTATCTATGTGTACCTTTATTAGGGCAGCAAGTGAGTTGCTGCCTCACAGTGCCTAAGCTGGTTGGGTATGAGTTGGAATCCAAATTAGTCTGTGCGGTTTTCATGTTCTCCTCGTGTCTGTGTCGGTTTCCTCTAGGTCCTCTGGTTTCCTTCTACTCTGTTTCAGACATGTGTGTGACCACCCTCCAATGGATTGGCATCCCATCCAGGGGCAGTTTCATGGCCTTGTGCTTCTTAATTCTGGGTTAGGCTTTGCATTGCCAAGTCAGGGTAAAAGCTGTTAGGTTAAGTACTATTATTAATGTGGAGACAGAGGTCTAAGGAGTGCTGGATTAATTCTTGCCCAAACCCCAATACCAACCCTGGTGTAGGGATATAGGATGTTTCTCCTCACAATTCCCTAGTTCTCAATTTCCCTTGTTTACTAAGGCTTAGGGTGTCTTCAGCACTCAGCAGGACTGGTGGTCAGCCAGCTCTGAATGTTTCGCTGCTGTAGGAAGCAATATAAAAGGAAGGTGACAACAACTTTTTATGCTCCCCAAGGGACCTGTGTTGATATGTGTTCTGTACTTGTTGCCTCTCAGTTGGCAGTATCTTCCCATGAAAACTCCACACCGGTGAAGCTCCTGCACAATGCAGCCGGACATCTGAATGGGCCAGCACGCACTCTGGGTGCAGCGGTCATTGGCTACTTGGGTATGACAAACCAGATGTGACAGGCACCATTTCAATCCTGTAATCTATCGGACTGGCCTGGTTCAGGCTCTCTTATGCCTCTCTTGCATTTTTTTCTCTTTATTTAACCCAGTGACCTTTTTTGGTCACTTTGTATATTTTATTATGTGATACCCCTGTGTAATTTTCTGTTGTTGTGGTTTCCACAGTAATACGTAATACTCTGTTAATGTGTAATAACAAGTCAAAAAGTAAACTGAAGAAAACCAATCACTTTTTAGGCAGGTTTTAAGAAAGAAACTTATGGAAAGCAAGTGCCGACTATTTATTTACTTTAGCTTAATGATTAATCATGTGTTAGTGCCAGTGTAAAGGAAAGGACAGCAGTTCAAGAAAATTAAATCTTTGCTGGAGATAAAACAATTAAGACAATTAATAAAATAATAAGATGACGCAGCCAAGGCAAATTTACTGACCCTTTTCCATCCTGATCACAGTCAGTGGCATCCTGGGTGAACACTGCTGATTGAATACATCCCATAACAGGACCATAGATCTCTTCGATACTAGTTACCCTTTTTATTTTTTATACATCATAAATATAAAACCAAATTTACTGGCATGTAAAGTTGGAAGAATTTTGAGATGCCCCTGTGATTTGTTATTTTTCTGTGAATACAGAGAACTAAATACATGTGTGGGGACTGTATATGAGCTTAGTATTTTTGACTAATGTGGACAATTAAGAGGCACTATCCATCTTTCCCTCAGGTGTCCGGGTCTTTGTGCCCAAAGTAGTGGCAACAAACCTACAGTATATTGGTGGTGCGGGTGCCATCCTGGGCCTAGTTGCCATGGCGTCAGATGTGGAAGGGCTGTATGCATCGGTGAAAACGCTGGTGTGCGTCGTCAAGAGCAACCCACTGGCCAGCAAGGAGATGGAGCGCATCAGAGGGTACCAAGTATGTAGTTTCCACCAGAGTATGCTGGCATTTCTCTAATTATTCCAATGTGGACTAAGGAGAATCTTCTTAAGAAGTTTCATTTCTTCTTTGTTGTACTAGATATGGGCAAATTTTGTTTTATTTTATAAAACTAAAATTTTGCTTTTCATATGGAAGCATACCTATAACTTGTTAAAACTTATCACACAGCCTAAAACATTGTCAAAACATCCGGAGCTCAGTGTTGTGTGGCTCTGCTATAATTTATACTCTGCATAGACTATGGTAAATTAAAGAATGCTGACTATTTGTATAAAGAACTGTTGAGGTACAGTTCTTTAATACACATTTAGAATTATTTAGGTGAGTCTTTTCTTCAAAGTGACAAGGAGAATTCTGGGTAATTCTTTACTGGAAAAGTACAGGGCATGTACCTTGTTCAAGGGTACTGTAGCAGGTGATGTTTTAAATGTGGCTCCTACTAGTGAAAGACTAACTCAAACCATTACACATAATGTAGCTAAAACATAAAATAAACTTACACACAGTTTTTTTATTGTAGTTGTATCTGAGATTTTTTAAACATAATAAGAACCTAAAACATGTGTTGTGTCACAGCTCCTGGCAATGTTACTGAAGAAGAAGCGCTCTCTGCTCAACAGCCACATCCTCCACCTGACCTTCTCCCTGGTGGGCACAGTAGACAGCAGTCAGGAGACTGCAATCATCCCCACATCAGTTGCCTTCCAGGAGCTGCTCTGTGACTTAGAGGTAAAAGTCTGTGTCAGTTAACAAATTCTTCTCCTATGCCCAGAGGTGGCCTGGGGCCAGGAAAGTATCAGCATTTCATCTGCTTTGTCCCTTTTGCAGGTGTGGCTTCATGCTCCCCATGAGTTGCATCTGTCCCTGTTTGAGCATTTCATTGAGCTCCTTACTGAATCCAGGTGAGTCTCTTCTGTAGTCTGGGATGTCATCTATTACTGGGTTGCTGGTCCTTACTGTACATTAAATTTAAATTAATAAAGTCAGTATATTAACCTGTTGTTGAAATTACTTGTATCTTTATTCAAATCAGCTGATATTTTACTTATGATTGCATCGTGTTCAATCTAATGCAAGATGGTAAATTTCTTCTAAATTGCCACTGTATATGTGTAAGTATGTATGTATATATTTATGTGCATATATCGTATTTGTGTTTGTATATGATATTTTGTATGCTGTTGCAAATTGAATTTCCTTGTAGGGATTACTAGTTTGGTTCATTAATTAATGAATTAATCCATTCAACCATCCATTCATTCATCCATTTGTTCACATGTACACATAATCTAAATTTCATCATAAATGTTGCAATGTTGCTCTTTTCTGTGAAGTTGTAGATGCAATAGTAAAGCCTCTGCGGGGGTGTGTGTGTGTGTGTGTGTGTGTGTGTGTGTGTGTGTGAGTGCATAGATGTGCACATTCTCTTACAGCACCTGCTCTCTGACTCTTTCAGCGAGGCCGTCCAGAATGGCAGGTTGCTGCGGGAGCTCCAGATGGTCCCCAAGCTACTGCTCACCCTGCGAGACCCCTCCCTGTCACAGGTTGCTGTGAGCGCCATTGGCAGCCTGCTGACCCTGTTGCTGCAGGGTTTTCCCAGTGCCGGCGACCTCCTCAGGTGCCTTAGACAGAGTCCTCGATAAGCAGCAGTTGAATTTCATGGAGGAATGCCCTAAAACAATCCCACAGTCCAATAACACACATAGCGTGTTATTGGTAGTGTCTGTGTTTAGGACACTACCTACAGTTGGCTGTTGTTATTATTTTAGATGTAAAAATGCAAAATGAATAGATATATTTCAAGCTCAAGGTGCTGTTCCTCATTTCATTTGCTTTATTTATTAGGTTTGGCCAGTTGCTTTCCTCAACATTGCCCACGTATGCAGTCTGTGAGAAGTTTGTAGTCCTCAATGCCATTGCAGAAGAGAAGATCAGTGGAGGTATACTACCGTTTACATTTCTATATCATGAACTATAAAGTACCTGATACTGTGATTTTACTTCTAAGGAAAGGCCCTGCTGCTGAAATTAACCTGGATTGTGTTAACTGAAGCAAAGAGTTGAATAGTTATGTAACGTTGTCAAAGTTCCTCTGGATACTTGTGCTATTAAGGAACTAAAATAACTATGATTTATGTAGTAACTCAGAACTTTTTTTCTATGTAAAATATAAAACTCTATGCACAGTTCCTCAGATTACAAACATGATTGGGACAAGAAGTCTGTAATTCCATCTGTGCGTAAATCTAAAGTTGCATTAGTCGCTGCTAAGTCACAATCAATAAAAGCAATGTAACACAGACATCCTTCATCCTTCTATTTACATGTTACATGATATAAAACCCTTGCTGATTGCTGTAAAAAATGCAATTCTGTATTTGTTAATTTTCCTTGTTTATTTGAAACTTATTTAATTTCATACACAATAAAATATATGTACGTTGTTATGACAAACTTCTATTCAATGGTATCAATAAACAGATTTATCCGATGAGTGTGGGCAGCAATAGTCAGCTTGTGGCCACTTTTATTTTTTTAAATTTTCTCTTCTTTTGCACCCATGATAACAGTCCTCCTCATACTGGCACTCTTAGAATAATTCACACCAAACACGAGTTGTAAACACTGTGGAAGCCAGTTGTATCACTCTGGTCCCAGGCACCTCTTCTGCTTGGGTCCATTTTACTGCAAACTGTCAAGTTTTTTGGTTAACCTATGTTCACTCCATTATAAACTTTAGGAAGAAATTAAGGGAGGAAAACATGCAATGGAAAAATTTTTCAGAAGTTTGTTGCTTTGAAAATTTGCAACTTTACTGCACATAATCCAACAAATCATACGCTATAGGTTCTATATAGTTCTTAAAAAGTCTGCACAATATTAAATGAAATATTTACTTTTTTCTCTATTTTAGGAAATGAAGATGATTTGGGGGATCTCTCCGCCAGTGTCATTTTGCTGAGAAACAGACTTTTGGATATCTTATTGCAATTGCTCTTTACCACAAAAGAAAAGTGCACTGTTAATGTCCAGTATGTTCCCTTTCATTACTATGAGATGATAAATTGTCCATTATAAATCATTCTCACTTTGTATCTCTCTCTTACTGATGTGCTGGCATGAACCTAATTTTTGTGGCACTAGAGTTCCAGATTTACAAGACAGTTAAATATCAGTGTGCTCTAACTGTTTCTGCTCATGTCTGTCACCTGTAGGGCATGTGAGGAAGTAGCACGCACGCTGGGTTTCGACTGGCTGCTCACATTCATGGAGGAGCACCTGCACCCTGGTACTGTGACGACAGCCATGCGGATCCTGGTGGTGCTGCTGAGCAGCCAGTCCCTTCTGGGTCGCTTCAGGGAGGGTTTGTGTGGGGGAGGCTGGCTGGACAACACGGACCCCGTGCTCACAGACAGGATTGGCACTGTGCTAGGTGAGCCAGACCCCTGGGTGGCTGAGAGTTCAGTGTGGCTGTGATGCTGAGCCTCTCCTGCCCCTGTTTTCCACAGGCTTCAATGTTGGGCGCAGTGTTGGAGGAAGGTGTGCCATAGGAGAGATCAATCGGGAGGCCTGCCATTTCCCAGGGTTTCCTGTGCTACAAACCTTGCTGCCGAAGCACAGCGATGTGGCACAGCTGCACTTCCTGCTGATGGCGCTATTCCTGCAGCAGCCAGGGGTAGAGTGGTCAGATGGCCTACAGGTAGGAGAGCAGCAGTTTTCAGCAATGGTGCCTTCAAGTCATATATTGTATATATCAGCAACCTTCGTCAGTTTTCTATTGGGCCAATTTTCCCAAAAACTTTCCAAACGCTATGAACATAAAATGACTCATTGCATCTCTCAGATAAGTCAACACATTAACTGAAGAAAACTGATCACTTATTGGATGGCAGGCAACTATAAGCAAAGAAACTGATGTAAAGCAGATGGTCACTATTTTTTTTTACTTTAACATAATCATTCATCTTGTATGTGTACCAGTATATATATTTTTTTAACATCAGTCAAACCCCTATGACGGGGCTGCATTCCAGCTCAGGTGTATCCTCCTCATGCCCTTTGTTTACAGGGTGGACTCTGGAGCACTGCAGCTCTGCACTGGACAGGCAGTCATTAGTAATGGATAGATAGGTGGACATAAAGGAAAGTTAAACATCATTAGGACAATGGGACAATTCTTCATTACAAAGTATGATTGCAGAGATGTATAAATTAAAACATTTAAGGATTTCAAATAATTATCTGGTAGTTGTCGCCTGTACTGCACACTTCATTGCTGAGAACTGTTTGGTTTCTTGCCATTCTCTCTGCAGTGTGACCTGGACTCTGTGTGGACGTTCATTTTTGGCATTTCAGCATCCAGCAGATCCACAGGGGACTCTCCAGGCGGCACCTTTCACGGCGTGTGTACAGAGGCAGCCTTTCTGCTGCTGGCCATGCTGCGTGGCCTCTTCAACCTGGTGAGAGAGGAGGAAGCTGAGATGCAGAAAGGAGCTCACAGCACTGACATTCCAATTCACTGTAAAAATAGCATTTTTTTCAGTCAAGTTTTTATGAACTCCTTTCTTCTTTGTGACACTTTACTTTTGAGAAATATTGATTTCAGCGTTTGGTGGAGATATGATACTGAACAGCATGCAACAGACACCCAGAAATAAAGCAGCATGTTTGTGGTAAGCTAACTGCGTGTTGGCAACTTCTTCCTTGGCAGCCCTGGCAGGCAGAAGAGGAGGGCTCCTGGCTGCGGAAGTACCCTGCCACGTTGATGCAGTTCTTCTTGTACTTCTACCACAACATGCCTGACCTGGCATCCATGTGGACCAGTCCTGAGTTCCTCTGTGCGCTCGCAGCCACTGTCTTCCCTTTTAATGTCAGGCCCCACTCTGAAATGGTACATTGATATGTTTTCATGTGGAGAGAGGCTCACATAGTTTGAGCTCTTCTGATTTTATTGTTTTCTTGGGTAGAGCCTTTCAGCATATTCAGTCTCCTTCTGCATGCACCAGGTGAGCGACCTTGACAACGAAGGTAGTTCTCCAGCAGAGGATTTGAAGGCTTTTGCAAGTGAGATGGGCATGAACCGCAGCCAGTCTGAGTACGGCAACATGGGTTCCAAGACCTACCTGACTGGTCATCCAGCCAGGAAGTGCATTTTTGACTTCATGAGGGTGCTTATTATGGACAACCTGTGTGCGGTCCCTGCCAGCAAGCAGACGCCTATCCTCGACCTGCTGCTTGAGGTGTGTGTGTAGTTATCATCACACCTTGGACTTAAAACACAGCCAGTACAATTATTAATCAGGAAAACAAACAGAAACTGTGCTTATTTTATGTGAATAATACTTGCATTTTTTACTTATGCATAAGTAGTGCGGAAGTATACGCGTAAGTATTATTACTTGCGTAATAATACTTGAGTTTAAGAGCAAGTTATTGTTTAAGAGCAAGTTATTGTTCCTACAGTTACAGTTTCTATTTTAATCTGTAATAAAGTGACATCTGGTTTCTTAGGCAGAGCAGTACAACAACAGACGATTTCAGGGAACTATAAACAAAGAAGCTAATGTAAAGTAGATGGTGACTGTTGTATTTACGTACTTTAGTGTAATCATTAATAATGTATGTGTACCAGTATAAAAAAGAATATCTAGTCAAGAAAATGATTACACCTTTGCTGTAGTAAATACTTTTTGAAAAATGATGATACAATCAAGCCAAGTCAAAATTACTGACAATCTAAGCTGTAGCTGAACACCTGTGTCATGGATGGAGCAGTGACATCACGTATCTACAGGCCTCCCCAGAGCGAGCCACTCAGTCCCAGCAGGCCGAGTTCCAGTCCTCCATCCTGGACAGCGTGACAGAACAAGTGTTGGTTGCAAAAGTCTTTTCAGGTGTCATATTTTAATTCTGATGGTTTAAAATTTAATCTTTAAACTCAGGCAACCATATGTTTATACTTATTTATTTACAGATTTACCACATACCAGCTTATACAGTAAGCTTAACATAGGCATTCTGGTGACTTTGCCTCAAGCAGCGCCACAGCATCATTTCCCATACTGAAATTTAAAACAAAAAAATTTACTGGAAGCGTGTTGTATAAACTGCTGACCACCTCTTGCTACTGTAGCTGTGCATGTTTTTTAATTGCTTTGTGTCAGGTGAAGAGATCCGGCTCCCACTGACCAGTGGAGGTAGCTACCAGGTCCTGGTCAACAATATCTTCTACTTGACACAACGTGTGGTAGACAAGCTGTGGCAGGGCACATACACCCAGGAGCCCAAGGCAGTGGTGGAATTCATCTTACAGCTTATTGAACGCATGTATCAGGTGAGCCTTTGCCATCCTCTCTGTGTTTTTTTACGAAGTGTCCCTTGCTACAGTGGGGGTATCCTCCCAGTTCTGTGTGATGTTGGATGTTCCACAAGTCACTCCTGCATAAAATCAATTTAACTAGTCTGACTTCATGGTCAGTTGCTTGAGTCACCTGTCCCTTTGTGGTAGGATGCTGTGGCTTTTCAGGTTGAATAAAGCACACGGTGATGTTCACCATGTGTGGAATTTTTGCCACGGGATTACAGTGTTGTACTGGAGAAAATACGGTTTAAATCAAAAGTCTGAGTACACTTGATTGAAATTCTTTTTTTCTCCCACAGCATTAAGATTAAGTTTTGAAAAGGAAATGTGGGCAATTTCTTCTACAGTAATTCACAGAGATGTAGGATAGCCATGTGTTGCTTTGATTTTACTTTCTGGGTCACTTCCTACCATATAGGTGCTTAACGGGTTGCTTAGAGACACTCAAAGATTTCACTGGTATTTTTTATGTTAAGCACTTGTCTCAAAGATATAATGCAGGAACCTAGGTGATAATCCAAACAGCAGCTTTCTGGTTCAAAAGTCTATCTTCTTTAATAACCAGTACTAACTCTTGCTCACCCAGCATTCCAAATTGTCATGGGCAGAGCTGGAGCAAGGGGTCACCATACAAGAATCAGTGTGGCACACTTAAGACTGTTGCTGATTTAATAAAGATATCTATGTGGCAAAAAAACAATTTATTTCAGATACAGATACATACACACAAAGAATAGAAAATAATTGTTTAGGGTGTTTTTTTCTGCAGTTATTTATGATAAAGTATGTAAACATTTTTCTATGCATCCATCCAACCATATAGACATTATCTTTAACTGCTTTAAGCTGGGCAGGGTCGCAGCATAATTTGGCAACCCTAAATTTCAGCACTTCAAATATGACTGCCCAGGTTCCCTTCATTATAAAACTGGCCCTGGTAATGCAGTAAAATTGTCTTTATCTGATGCAGAAATACACTGATCCTGTCATGTACAACATACAGAGGTTCAGCTCCAGTGCTGGTTGCTCAGCAATGTCTGTTTGTGACTTTTCTCATCACAGACACAATCCAAGAGGAGGTCCCAAGGCTCATCCCTTGACCTTCTCTATCAGTGTCTGAACAGGACCATCCTCTACCAGCTGTCTCGGACACATAAGGCTGTTCTGCAACAGGTGGCCTTACTGGATGCTCTGCGTGTCCTGGCAGTCAATCGTGATCTGGTCCTGGGTCCCCTAAATCATGACCAGGAGTTTTTTGCCTGCCTAGTCCACTGTTTATTCCGCCTGCATGTGGGGAGGTAAGAATGTGTCAATGGAAATGAGAGGCTCCTCCACAACAGGGAGCCTCGACTCTGTAACTCTGTAACGCCTGAAGGTCCCTCCTGAACAAGCTTGTTGCCTTGTTCTTCTCAGAGTGTATGCAATCAGTATGGCATTACACTATCAGAAGTTTATTTATTATGTTATGTATTATCCATGTTAATTTATAACAGGAAAGATTTCACCTTATAATATTTGATGAGAAAAGATCATCTTTTATTGCTTCTTTACATTTTATTGAATGGATTATTTCAGGGGAAAATTTCCTGACTTACATGAGGTAGACTCATCGCCTTGCAATCAGAGCTCTTGGGTTCAAAACCCCATTACTACCTATTTACCCTTGGGCAAAATAGTTACTTTGAATTGCCCCTTTAAGAATGATTTACCTGTACTTATTAGTTAACTATATCGATCCATTATCCTTAAGGTTCAAAGTGGCCCGCAGCTTATCCTGGAATTAGTGAGTGCTAAGCTAAGAAAGGGTATATCTTGGATGGTTTGCCAGTCAGTCGAGGAGTTGCTTAGCTGTTTAAATGGGATATCATAACAGTTACATATTGGGTGAATGGGTGAGTGAGTGTAAGGATGATTATCTAACATTGTAAGTCACCTGGCAGAAAGCCATAAGAAAATTAAATATGAATGTACGCATAAACCTATTGTGTACACCATTTTAAAAGTGCTGCTTGGGGGTCCTCTGCATGCTTATGAAAGTGTTGGTAAAAAGTTCTCTTTGAGGTTTTTTCCATAGTAAGGTGTAAAGTGACACTATCTCTTGAAATTTAAATCTCATAAGCAGCACGGAGGGATTTGGCCTGGAGGCGGAATCTCGTACGAGCACCTGGCACATGACCGTGACAGTGGATTTGGAGGCTGGTGCCATACATGGCCAAGATACCAGTGAAGGTACAAACGGTGACTACAGTGACTCATCTTAAGGGCTGTAAAAGCAGTCCTGTAGCTCAGAATATCTACATTGCTACAACCATGCTGGACATCCATGCTGGTCCCAATTAATTTAATGAGATCTGTGTTCCAATGGAGAACTGTAGAAAAAATGTACATTGAGTATTTTTATGTCTTTTATTAAAACACTCTTAGGTTTTTACATTCTTGTTATGCGTGTGCCACATGCAGGGCGTCAGCTTTTACTGAAGGCAGTTAGCCGTGTGTGGGCTGAGCTCATGCTTAGTAAAAGACAGATGCTTGAGGATACTTTCAAAACATCTCTGCCCACCAATGAACGTGGCCACGTGGACATCACCTCTGCCCAGGCAGCCGTTGAGGACCCAGCTGCCAGGTGGTGGCAGAATCATCTAGGTGAGTGGTACAAGATCCCAGTCCACACCTACACTGCTATGTTTTCATCCAGAAAGTTCTAGATCAGCAGGACACAAGAGCCCACTTCATAAAAATTAGTGGCCAATTCTTTTTGCATAAACTAAATTATTATTTTATACGTTTCCAAAAAATTGAATTACTGTATGAGTATACACCATTGTAAGATTGCTTATCATACTATTTAAACTCTATTTATTTGACTTTGCATTTTAGACATCAAACAAATTTATTTAGCTAAAATTTTCTGTTTTCTGTCAAAGTCAGGCCTTATGTTAATACTTGACTTTTAATGTCATTTGAGTTCTGAAATAAAGTTATTTTGCATTTTTGTAATAATAGTGTGCCCATTTCTGTGGTTGACTGGCCACAGAATTGGCCAGGAAAAGTGGAGGCTTAATTTTTCTACTTTGTAACTGAAGAAATAGATCGATAAATGATGTGGACCATTCAAAACAAAGTTGATGTTGATGAACATGTTTTCCTTTTCTCCTCTCCTTCCAGCTCTGGAGAAGAAGTGCATCAGTAGGGGAGATGCAGCCACTCCCATGGCAAAGTCCAAACTGTCGCGGGTCAGCAGTGGGTTGGGCCTCTCCAAGCTGACAGGGCAGCGACGTGGCAGGAAAGAGAGCTCTGTCAGTAAGAGCCACCTCTCTGCCCAGGTGACCTGCAGACACACCTTGTCTTTACACAATGGGTCCCCTACTTACACGTTTAATTTGAACTGAGTTGGTTTGTTACTAAAAGTTTGTAAGTCGAGTGCAACACTGAGCAGGCTCCTCTTTAATTCTGTATACTGCTACTCCTGTAATAGGCACTGACAAAATTGGTAGTACTGGACTAAGTGACTATACTTTGACAATTAAGTCTCTATCTCTCTCTTTTTGTTTACTTTTGTTTGTACTTTGTTTTGGAAAAAAAATCTGCTCAATTAATAAATGTCAGCAACATGACACCTCCATGGGGGTAAGACAACAGCAGTTTTTCGAACAGGAATAGAGCAGGACTATCCCTCTGCCCCCCAAGCAACTTGTGGAAACCCTCTGTTGAGTCCCATTTCTGCTGTATTTACAACATGTTATAAATAAGGAAGCAGCATTAAGAGCCCTGCTCAAAGTTAGAGCAGGGTGTTTCACAGTGTTGCTATCACTACCAGCAAAATGGGTGACACTTTGGAACACACTTTGAATTGTTATGTTGGTTCTTTTTAGGAAAAAATAAATACTAAATGCTTTTTAAAAAAGTATGAAAGCCAGAACTTTGATACTTAATAGTTCATAAGTTGGGGACCCACTTTACACTTTATGTACTGTAGTTAGGATGTCATCTGGTTTAAAGTCTGTTCTCTGCCTGTTCACAGGACACCTTTCAGTGGATGTTTACCCACATCTCAGTTGTGCGAGACTTGGTTGCTCTGCAATACAAGGAATATCAACAGGTGAGGTGTACATATCTTGGCACTCAATTTCTTTCACTTTCCCATCCAGTTTAGGTGCTCAAAAGGCAGAGATCCTTTCATATTCATGTAGTATGATGTGTTAAACTCTCGGCTAAGCCAACCCATGATAGACAGGCAGTTTTGCCCCCATGTTTCTTCATAACAGCGGCAGCAGAACGCCCTGAAGTACGTGACAGAGGAGTGGACAGGTGTTGAGTACGAACTACTGCGAGAGAGGGGACTATGGGGTCCACCCATCGGCTCCCACCTTGACAAATTCCTCCTGGAGATGACTGAGGGACCGTGCCGGATGAGGAAGAAGATGATCCGCAACGACATGTTCTATATCCACTACCCTTACGTACCAGAAGTGGAGCCTGAGGAGGACTCTCAGGTATGGATAGCGAGTGACACAATTGCACAAGGGTAGAAAATGAAAGCTGGCTGAGAAACTACAGGAAGACACAGTTACTGACAGGCTACAAAATTAAGCTATAAATCTTATCATATAGGAGCAGTTCAAAAAGACGCACGCACATGTGGACCAAAACTCCTGATGAACTGAAGGTGACTGTATAATTTATGCTTCTATATTCCATGCAGACTCCACGCATATTCCTTTCTGTTAAAAATATTGTGTCCATCAGAAAAAGGAGAAAAATGGTTGTCATGAAACAAATGTCAATTGGAGATGTTAGGTTACCACAGTAAAAAATGAAGACAGAATAAATATTGCTGCACTCATAGAGTTGTACTTATTTTGTCTCATATTCTTCGAGTTGTATATCACTTTGGAGAAAGGCATCTGCTTAATAAATATAAATGTAGTTTGTTAATGGTAAAAATATGGTCAAAATCAATAATTTTTAACAAATTATTTAGCATATATCATCCAGACAGGTTCCCGTGTGGTAAATTAGCTCCAAATCTTCTCTTTGTATTCTGTGGATTATTCTGAACCTTGCTAGATAACACTGAGCTGATTAAAATATCAAGCCGGTTCAAATGTGCTATATAGATTTTGTAAAAAAAAAAAAAAAAAAGTATGGTATTGTATGGTATAAAATAAATGGTATTGCAAAATAAGGAAAATGTAATGTGCGCTTTTCCTATATACCTCGTTATTTCCAAGGAAAACTATATTACTGTTTCACTGAATGAAATGTCTTCTTTGATTTTTACTTATTGGCTGCTCTATAAATACTAAATTATGCATTTACTGGATATATACATCAGAAATAACTTATGAGTTTTCAAATTCTAATGGGTTTCTCCTCAGCTTGATTAAAGTCAAATCAGCTGAAGTCTGATTTTCCTTCCACTACACACTGAAACAATGTGAGAGATGTTTAATCACCCACAAGCCTGTGAAATGTCTAAGCTTCTTAGCTGGCCTTCAGTCCTTGCAGCTCAGTGGTGTGTAACTGGCTGTTGACATTTTGTTTATTTAATAAGGAAAGCCAGTCATTAAATTACAAACATTTGCTTCTACACTCATTAATCTCTTGGAAGCTCATGCACACTTGATTTGGCAAAAACTTTTCTGTGCTATATCTTTAAAAGCATAGAACAGTAGTCTAGAAGACTTATGAAACTGAAATAATTTTATGGCATTTATTACAGCACAACTGTGTTATTTGCACAGTCAGGACATTTTTAATTTTTGTGCATTGACATGATGTATTTATCTTCTGGACCTCAATTTTCTGCAGTGGCCGATTTTTGCTAATTGACTCAGCTTCCCACATTGAAGGATACAGTAAAAGTCTCTGGTGGTACTGTACATATTTACACAGGACAAAAATTTTAGAATGATGCAATTTTTACTATATTAAAGTAATTTTCTTCTGAGGTTTACTAATTTAATGTAAAAATCCCTGCAGAAACTGACTCGCTACCGGAGGGCCATCAGCTATGACAGCAGGGAGTACTACATGCGTGTGCTGTCAGGGAACCCAGGCATGTACCAGCACTCCATCGAGCAAAGCTCGGAGGGAGAGACAACCCAGCGTGATCCTGCACGCGGCGAGGATACCATCGCCGAGGTCAAAGGTGCTAGCCGTGGGGAAAGGTCTAAGGCTAGTTTGGACAGGGTCCAGTCAAAGTCTCACCTTGTTTATCAACCCAGAAAGAATTTTATCCATCTATTAAAGTGCATTTTTGTTGCTGAAGTGATATAACTGTCTGTTACTTTCCTTGTGGAAATTCTCAGTCCAGATGCCACCATTAGCACACACAGAAAATGAGAAAAGAAGAGTATTGTTATATGTATTTATTTATAAGCAACAATGGCAATGGCAAAAGCTGAAGCTCAGTGGCAAACTGATTAGCTAGTCATGACCACCTACCTATAGCATATATAAACATGCTGTTTTGCATATGCGTAGATACACTACCCTCCCGTTCTCACTTTCTGTGCACTGATAATGGCATCTTAGGTCCAGGATGCCGAATCATCTGTATATAAACCACTGAGCCCTGTGTGTGCCTAAAAGTCGAACCCTGACCTGTTTTCATCTCCTCACCACAGGTCTGGTGAAGCCCCCTTTAAAATGCACGTGCTCCAACATGGATGGTGCAGAGGAGGATGGACAAGAGCAGCCAACAGAGCAGCTGCTAGAGGTTGCAACTGCAGGAGTCGATGAAAAAGCTGACAGCACAGCACTGTTGCGCCTGCTGGAGGAGGGGGAGAAGGTGATCCCACTCTGACACAAAAAAAACCAATGACCGGAACACATGCTTTTACAATTTTCATGGCTGCTCTGCATTTTCAAAACTAGCTGGGAAGAAGTACATCTGCACATAACTGGCATTGCTCCTCTGCCATCCAGATCCAGCATATGTACCGTTGTGCATGGGTTCAAGGCCTGGACACCAGTGAAGGACTGCTGCTCTTTGGGATGGAACACTTTTACGTGATTGATGGCTTCACCATGACTGCCACGAGAGAAATCTGTGACATTGAGACCCTGTCAGCAGAGTGAGTTACATTTACTCGCTTGGGTCTGTGAACCTTGGAATGGAAACCACAGCCTAAAAACAGTGAATCACTCATATTGATTTAACTTCAAAGCATACACAGAATGACACTTCAAAGTATGTAGGTTATTGGCCACAAATAAATCTTCTTGAGTTCAATGCTCTCACCATTGCTCTTCAATACAGCAACTTCTACTTTCACACAGTAGTTGTGTTGTTATGAAATGCTGCATTATGCCAAATTGAATAATCAAGAAAGTGAGATTCTGCCTAAAATGCTGTAATCATCACCTTCAAAACACTCACAGAACACCTGAAAATAGCTAATAACATGTAGACACAAAACTTGCATAAACACTCTATTGGAAATGAATGATATATAGCGCATTAAAAGAACATACAATTTCACACTTTGTTCAAAGCATTTTTTAACTTTCAGCTTCTAGAATTACAGCTTTTCTTTTCATCACTAGAATGTTGTCTTACACTCTTGTCACTTGTGTCAATCATATATAACTAACACAGTGGGTCAAAAAAAAAGACTAAATGTAAATTTTTGGAATGGTCTCACATTATTTTCAAATCACAAACCTTCAGGTTATGTAAATTAAACACTGCTATATTTATTCAATGAATTGTGTCCAGATTGTGTAATTAAAATATACATAATAGCAGAACTGCCAGCACTGCTGTAGTCTCTGTTGAGTGTATAAAGCCCCAACAGGGTGTATTAAGGTGTTGTCTGCACATGTTCCTTTTCCAGCACATATGAACCCATCATTCCCAGGGGGGCCCATCAGGGCCAAAGCCAGCTGAAAAGAACCTGCAGCATCTTTGCTTACGAGGACATCAGGGAGGTGCACAAGCGCCGCTACCTTCTACAAGTGAGATATGAGCCCCCCTTTTGCTTGTTCTTTCTGCTCCACCACCGACCTGGTGACCTGTTATAATTTTCCATTCCACTTTCCCCATAGTAGGAAGTAACATTTTCTTATCACACTTTATTTTGGTGTCTCTAGCCGATGGCAATAGAGGTGTTCTCAGGAGATGGGAGGAATTACCTTCTGGCATTCCAGAAAGGTGTCCGGAATAAAGTCTACCAGAGGTGCGTCCTGTAGGGTCCCTTGTATAAGAGGCACTAGAAAGAAACTGACTTGACAGGAACTATTATTTATAAACTTCTTTTCTCCAGTGTGCAATCAGTCACTGTTATTGTACATGTCTTAAGGTTTTTGGCAGTGGTCCCATCGTTGGCAGACAGCTCTGAGTCTGTGTCAGGCCAGCGCCCCAGCACCAGCGTTGAGCAAGGGTAGGTATTCCTGTTCCTGAGATCAAATTAACAGAAATATTATGTCTTCAGCTGATGCCATCTCTGCATTCTCCTTTTTGTCCAAGCAGCTCTGGGTTGCTGAGCAGTTTAGTCGGCGAGAAATCTGTAACACAAAGATGGGAGGTAAGCAAACAGCCTCTGAAAGAAATATTTTTTGGGATCATTAAGCGTTTCTATGCGATTCCATGAGCAGGTATATGTTGACTATGCTGACCTTATGTTTGTAATAGCGTGGAGAGATCAGTAACTTCCAGTACCTGATGCACCTCAACACGCTGGCGGGCCGGTCTTACAATGATTTGATGCAGTACCCTGTTTTCCCCTGGGTCCTGGCTGACTACGACTCAGAGGTACCAGCAGAGCTTTTTGTTGCATATCAGCAGGTATAGCAGACCTGCAGTCTTAGTCAAATGCTATTCTCCTTGGCTCAACAGAACAGTGCATCTGAGACCAAGAATCTTTTCAAAATTTATTTTATTCATAAAGTCATAAATTTTATTAATTAAGATGTCCCTCAATTTTTTTCAGGTTAGGCTCTGTAAAAATGCAGATTACAGCTATAGTAAATGAATACTTTGTAATACTTTTACAAATATTTTAAATTTCACGCTGCATTAATATTTAAATGTATTTAGAAAGAAAATACTCCAGTTTGTTCAGTTTGGCCACTTCATCTTATAAATGTGCAGTGTTTATCCTTTTTAAATGATCATCAGCCCTCAGAAACACCAGACATGACCTGTGATCACTATGGAAACGAGCTGAATTAAGATGTTCCCACACGTCTCCTCTATCCTCTATCTCTATCTATCTCCTCCTATCCAAGGTTCACAGACCATTCTTTCATACTTTTTTTGCTTCTTTTCCCCCAAACACAGGAACTAGATCTCAGCAATCCTGCAACTTTCCGGAACCTGGCCAAGCCCATGGGGGCCCAGTCAGAGGAAAGGCTGATTCAGTACACAAAGCGGTTCAAGGACTGGGAGGATCCCAATGGTACTTGTCACTACTGGTGGGTTTTTCAGGCACCCCAGCTGCAATGCCAGCACTAAACTGTGTTTGGATGGCTGTGTGTTTCAGGAGAAACTCCTGCGTACCATTACGGCACGCACTATTCTTCAGCTATGATAGTGGCCTCCTTTTTGGTGAGAATGGAGCCCTTCACCCAGATCTTCCTGAGGCTGCAGGTAAGTACTCATCTCTGGGCTTCTTGCAGTTCATTGCTCTCAGCCTCAGATGTCATAATAGATTTGTGAAATAGGGTAGGACAGGAAAGACACTTAATCACCCTCTACAGGGAAATTCACACACAGCCACTTGACACACATTTATTCATTTATCTGACACTTATCTCCAGAGTGACTTATTATTTACAACAATTTACTCATTTAAATAACTGGGTAATTTTTACTGGAACAATTCAGAGTCAGTACCTTACTCAAGGGTACAGCAGCAGGTGACAATCAAACCTGTGACCTCTGAGTCCAGAGACAGCATGACTGTTACTGTATGTGTTGCCATGTTTCCTGCATCTGACATTCTTCAATTCCTGATAGGGTGGTCACTTTGACTTGGCAGACAGAATGTTCCACAGTGTCAAAGAGGCCTGGTTATCTGCCTCCAAGCACAATATGGCTGATGTCAAGGAGCTCATCCCAGAATTCTTCTACCTCCCTGAGTTCTTGCTGAACTCCAACAATTTTGACCTGGGTGAAAAAAATTGCAGTCTCAGTTTTCATTTTTCAGTTAATGGTTTATTTTTTGGTACTTATTGGATAAACAGTGTTATCACAATGTAAATTAAAACTGGCTTTTTATCACAACAGGCAGCAAACAGAATGGTACAAAGCTGGGTGATGTCATTTTGCCACCGTGGGCAAAAGGTGACCCAAGGGAATTTATCCGAGTTCACCGAGAGGTGAGAATTTTTATTTTTTTTGTGCGGTCATATTCAGCTGATTTGTTGCATTTACTGAACATCAGAGCCACCCAGTGGCATTACTGTCCACTGTATGGCAATTTTTAGTCAGTAGACTAGATGTTGATGGAACAAGCTGGAAATGAAACTGTAGTCATACTGACTGTGACCAGTTGGGTACAGCCCGTGATATTGTGGCATTCACGTCAATGCCATGCCACAGGCCCTGGAATGTGACCATGTCAGCACACACCTCCACGAGTGGATAGACCTCATCTTTGGCTTCAAGCAGCAGGGCCCGCCGGCCGTGGAGGCAGTCAACGTCTTCCACCATTTGTTCTACGAAGGCCAGGTGGACATCTACAACATCAATGACCCACTCAAGGAAACTGCCACCATTGGCTTCATCAACAACTTTGGGCAAATCCCTAAGCAGGTAGCATCATTTTTGGGATAAAGATTTTTTTCTTTTAAACTAAAAAAAAATTCGTTATAATTGTAAGCCAAAACAGGTATTTTAATGATCAGTAAGACACAAAGCCTGCGCTCCAGCGCATGTTAGAAGGCTGGGGGTCAGGTTACTGAGCATCAATTAAGACTTTGTGCTATAGTTCCTCAAGAAGCTATTCTCTCAGTGCAAAAATCAATACTGAATCAATGGATATATATTTTTTCAAGTGTTCAGCCCCTTCTTAAACATTTAATATCCTGCAGGGTTATTGAAATGTATTCATTAAAGATCTAGACTATTTGGAACTGCCTTTCTTACAGGCTACCTCAGTGCACCATGGTGGAATTTGGCTTCTAATAGGACCTGGCATGTCTTTCAGCTGTTTAAGAAGCCTCACCCTCCTAAGCGCGTACGTGGCAAGCCTAATGGAGACCCTCCGGGTATGCCTGCATCCCTTGGATCCGCAGCTGACAGGGTCTTCTTCCACCATCTGGACAGCCTGCGACCTTCACCGGTGCCTGTCAAAGGCAGGAGACCGCAAACCACTGCAAGCACTTGCAGTGTCTTTTTATACATGTTTACCACTTGCATTTACCATCTTACACATAGTATTCTTATCAACTAGTCTGTAGTGTAATGTAGTACACTCTCAATTTATGAACACAATTGGGACCGGAACTCAGTTCGTAGCTCAGAATTGTTCAAAAGTCCACCCACCACATCACAATCAATTGAAGCTTAATAATACAATTTAATCCCTTGATTTGATTCTAATGAAAACATCAACCTATACCTATAGAGAATTAAAAATGGTCTGTAGGACATGTATTCATTTCCCTCAACAGCTTATGGAGACCTGCATTGTACTTGCATTGTTTTGTCATCTAACCCTAACCATCAAAAATGCATAGCAATAGGCACAGTATACCTATTACTTACTTGCTGAGTAGTTTCTGTAAAAGTCTCAGGTATAGCTTTAAAAAATAAAAACGTGCTGAATGAAATTGCTCCTACACAGCTCAGAGGTGTTGCCTCACCCTCCCGCAGCATTGAGTTTCCATTTTGTCTGTGCATTTTGCTGGCCAGTAATGAAAAAAAGGAAATGCAGGTCATTTTCACATTACAGTGAGGAATATTTATAAAATATAAGGATGAACAGAAAATGTGATTAAACAAATAAATTCAGATATGTTTGTATTTTTCTAACTCTGAAGTTCTTAGCATGAGATCCAAATATGTAGCTGAACAGTTAAATAGATAGTGGGTAATAAAGCTATTAATTTGGGTTGGTAGACACCTTTACACCACTGCTTTCTGTTGGTAAAGCTTTATTTTAATCTGGATGCATGTTGGTATTGCAGAACTGAAAGAGCCGGTTGGTCAGATTGTGTGCACAGATAAGGGAGTCCTGGCAGTGGAGCAAAACAAGGTCTTGCTGCCACCCACATGGAGTAGGACATTTGCCTGGGGCTACGCAGACCTCAGCTGCAGACTGGCCAACTACGAGTCTGACAAGGTCAGTGACTTGCATTAGTATCTCCCCTCCTCCTTGGGTGCTCTGGTGACTGGTTGGAGTCAGTGTATCTGTGCAAGCCACTGACAACAAATCTCTTCTGGCTTTGCTATTTAAATGTAGTATTTAAATAAAGTATTATTTAAATCTACTTCTTGTATATTTAAATCTGAACATTTCTTGATTTTTCCCTAATAGAAAATGTACAGCAAGTAAGAGATGTGAAAATACTCTGTAGGTTTTTATGATAACTTTGCAGAATATGATTTGATTACTGACCTTGAATTTAGTGTTGTGCTGCCCTTCTCCACATATTTCACTTTCAAAAATTCCTATGTCATTAGTTTTGTTTGTGGCCACTACAGAAGATACACAATGATCCACTCGCTCAGGCGTACTTCCCCACATTTAAACTCACATTTTTGAATTTCAAATTACCATAGTGTGCTTTAACTAGTGTGAAGTGTTCACTTTGACTTGTTTAAAGAACTATATGATATTAACTATAATCATGAGTTATTTTATCTGTGTTATGAGCATGCCAAGCCAACCAGCAGTTCTAAGACATCTGTGGTAATTTTTTTCTCCTCCAGTCAATCGTTGTATATGAAAGCTTGTCGGAATGGGGTCAGATCCTATGTGCCATCAGTCCCAGCCCAAAACTAGTCATCACAGCAGGCACAAGCTCTGTGGTCTGTGTGTGGGAAATGGGCACCTCCAAGGAGCGGGCCAGGAATCTCACTCTTAGACAGGTACACCTGTTCAGTGTTATAAGTAAGTAAATGAGTTGATTTTAGTTAACACAACATAACTAGGCAGGTTCCTTTTTTAATCACTCCATTATACTGTATGCCTGTCCATCTGTAGTCATTCAGCTTTTTCACAACTATTATGTACAATACACTTAGAAAAACCATAGGTTTTCTCCAGGTGCTCCTGTTCACCCCTAGAATCTGAAGCTGTGTTTCAGTTGAATTGGTGACTGGAAATTGCCAAAGTGTGTCAGTGAGTGTGTCTGTGTGCTGTAGTACAACTAACACCGTAAGTCACCTTGGCGTCACCTGATTACTACATACATACATACATACATACATACATACATACATACTATCCTTACACATTGTTTTGGTTCTCAGAAGGGAAATGCTTCATAAATCAAAGTAGGTGTATGAAATGAAACTCATCATAAAAACAAAATTCTCATAACTCAGGTAGGGGTATTTCAGGGAATGACTGAAATTTAGAGGGCATGCATCTCCCTAGATGCAGCTGTTTGTTGCTTACTAACTCCAGTCTTAGATGTGAGCGTGAGAAGAGCACTGACCAGTTGCATTTGCAGGCTCTCCTCGGTCACACGGACGCTGTGACGTGTCTTACTGCTTCCTCGGCCTACCGCACCATTGTGAGTGGCTCACGGGACCGTACCTGCATTGTGTGGGACCTCAACAAGCTGTGTTTTGTCACCCAACTGAGAGGCCACCGGGCCCCCGTGTCTGCCCTCTGCATCAACGAGCTCACGGTTTGTGTGCACTCAGTCATGGAAAAATAAATGCTAATTATTCTCCTAATCTCCTGGTCTTTAGTGCCAATTCTTATTATAAAATTATCCTTTGCAAACTGCTTAACACAGTCAGTATCTGTGCAGCTGTACACAGGTTTTGTCCTGATGCTGGGAAGTTTATTGGTGTTGCCAGGGAGACATCGTGTCTTGTGCAGGAACGCATATCCATGTGTGGAGTATCAACGGCAGCCCCATTATGAGCATCAACACCTTCACCGGCTGCAGCCAACAGATCCTGTGCTGCAGCGTGTCTGAGATGAATGAGTGGGACACGCAGAATGTGATTGTCACTGGTCACTCAGACGGCGTAGTGCGGGTAATAGTTCAACACAGTTTCATTTTCAGCCTAAGACTCCCCACAGAATTGTTCAAACGTTTGATTGGTTAAACAATTTTGGTTATCTCTCTCTGTTTAGTTCTGGAGGTCGGAGTTCCTGCAGGTGCCTGAGACCCCGGGCATGGAGGTAGTGGATCCCACAGATCCAGGAGACTGCTGTAATGAAAATAAATTAGGTTAGTTTAGTAGTTAGCACCTACTTTACTTAAATGCTTACATTCAGTGGAATATACAGTTGATGCGGGCCAATACTCAGGGGGTAATACAGAACATAAAATACTGTGGGGCAGTTCCCAGTAGTAGCACTTATGTTTTTAGGTCTTTGGAGTACTGGAACTTGTGTCCTGCCATTTCTCATAAGCTCCCAGTGCTATTCTGTGCCCCTGACTGACTAGATTCTCTCACTGAGCTGCTTTCCCAGCAAAAGACTGCTGTACTACGCGGTCATTATTCATAATAGTCACCCAAAGTGCACTAAGCTATGCTGCAAGTCGGCTCACACACTGTTATATATATTAGCATCAGTAAGATCTCCCAGTATCTTTTTTCACTGCAGAAAACCAAAAAATGCAAGCCAACATGCTAATAAGCGGAGCATCGAGCACTTATTTTTTTCCCCCTAAAGCACTGTTGGAATGTAATACATAAAGAAATCCTTTTACATAGTTTTTAGACACACTGTGATTAGGCAGTTCGGTATGACTTCTAGTCATAATGATCCACCCAGCTGAGGAAGTCATGGGAATTTGGAAAAATGGTAGTGTTTACATGGCATGTGGCTTTCTTCACAGCTGCTTTCTGCTTGCATCTTAGAAGTGCTGCATAGGTTTCAACTCATAAATATGATCATATTATTTTTCTAAAGAGGTTCAAGTGGGAGATGATGGGGACAGCAGTGAATCCGAGGGAGAAGACCAGCCTGTCAGCCAGGAGTCCAAGTGTAGTTCATCCAGTACTCAAGATGGAAGTACCTCACACAAGGATGACGTTGACAGTGGACATCCCGAAGGTTCTTGGTTGGATGACAGAAATCAAGAAAGCTCATCTGATAGTGTGAATGTTGTTGAGAAGGATGAGTCTGTTGAACACTCCCAGCACTCAGACCCTTACAGCAGAGGGACTCAAACAGTCTTTCCTGGCAGCACAGAGTCAAGGCTCTACTACCGACTCAAGCCTGGTATGTCCATTTCACAAACCATACAGACAGCTATCGAACACAGTATTTAGTTCAAAGATTTAGCATTATTTTAACATGAATAATGTGTGAAATTAGTGACAAAATTTAACAAAGTCCTACTATAAAATATATTATTTGTATGTTAATTGGTTATGTATTCTTATGGTTCATACAGTATAAGGGGATTTCAAAGACTGTACTTTCTTAGAGAAATTCCCATTAGTTTTGTGCAAAATGAAATAACCCCTGGCATATATATATATTTTTTAACCTAAATAAAGTTATTAACCCTTTTGACACTATAAGACCTTAGCTTGCTCTTTTGTCATTATTGTTGCATGAATAATATTTTGAGCATCCACAGGGCTAACATGGTTCTTGTGGCTGACTCATTGCTGTGTGTGAGGCAGGCTACAGATGGGAACGTCAGCTGGTGTTCCGGAGCAAACTCACCACGCACACAGCTTTCGACCGCAAGGACAACACCCACCCGGCTGAAATCACTGCACTCGCCATATCCAAGTAGGTAGACCGAGTCAGATGCAGCTATCTTCTGGTGTTCTGCCTTTAGATAGTGACAGCTACTGTTTCTCTTCATCTTATTTGGCTTAAGTTGCTGACATGCTCAAGATATGCATCTTCCACTGGCGAGGAACTCAAAGACATGTTTTCCAGGGACCAGAGTAAGATCCTGGTCGGTGACAGCCGTGGCCGGGTCTACAGCTGGTCAGTGAGTGGTCTGGCTGGCCGTTCTGTCAGTGACCACTGGCTGAAAGACGATGGGCAGGAAAGCTGCTCTGGCTGTTCTGCACGCTCCTCCCCTGCGGACAAACGGCTCCGCTGTGCCAGCTGTGGACAGCTGTTCTGTCAGAAGTAAGTTGCTGACTCCACACGTGTCTCCAGGGCTCAGCACATATGCCACAGTTCTCCACATTATCTTTCATGTGTTCAGCCTCTGAGCTACAGAAATTGGCACGGTATTCATGATACGCTTTCAGAAAAATGAAAGGGAGACAATCAACTGACGTCCCCTCTTATTGCTTGCAAAAAGAACAGCAGGCGAAAGAAAAACTTTTCCCTGTCCTGCTGCATGCTGCTCAGGTGTATCAGTCTTCAGTGTCATTTTCAGTGCTAGTATAAAGTCTGAGTACACTTACTAGAGCCTAGTGTTTTTCTTTCTGCAATTAGTATTTGGTTTGCAAGTTTGTTTAGGAAATGAGGTGCCCTGTCTTCCCAGCTCTTTGACAGCAGTTCGCAGAGATGAGGGACATTTGGGGGTTGCTTTGTTTTGTGTTTTCTGTCCAGTTCTTCCCATAGAAGTATTGCCCAGGTATACTTGCACATTTCACTGGTACAGTACATGTAACACAAAGCTCTACAGTTAGTCTTCTAAAATGCCCTTTCCTTTTTAATGTGACAAATGTAAAAGGCTAACTAGAGTAACCTCTGTTATAGGTGCTGTCACTTTCAGTCTGAGATGAAGCACCTGAAGATGTCTCCTCCAGTTCGCTTGTGCCAGGACTGTTATGCCAGCATTCAACTGGAGAATGGCTCTGAGGAAGGCAGTAAAAGCTAACACCACCTTTGCTGGAGGCCTGCTGGCTGGGAGCTGAACAGGAAGTTCAGCAGCAAGGAAGACGCCCCCTGAGATTTTTTCTGATTGTAAATGAGGAAACCAGCCAATGAGGGGCATGAAAAATGCAACTATAAAGGGATTATAATAAATAGCACAAATATTTGTTATGTGCTGATGTCAATTAACAGACATATTTAGTTATGCAATAATTTATTTGTTTTAGTTTGTTTTTCTCATTTTGATAAAAATGCGCATAACATTCCAATCTATATGGAGAATGTAAATAATTTATGATGTATAATTTATGACCTATACAAAGACAGCAGGAGGTGTAGCGAAAAGGGCTATCGCCTTCCAGTCTGAAGGTCCTTTGGTCAAAGTACTTATTGTGAATTATTCTGGTAAGAACACCCTGCTGTATAAATGAAAATAAACACTGTAAACTTGGTATCTAATGTTAGCTGGATTGGACAGATTTATCAACTGAAAAAAGTTTCAAAATGCATAGCTGTTTTAAAAAACTTTTCATGTTAAAATTGTTTACTTTTATTCTGACTAAACTGCATGAAAGTTTTTATTTATGCTTGTCTATACAAGGTCAAAGTTCATATCGCATTGGCATGTACTATCGCAGTTTTAGATATATCTCATCTGAAGAGCTGCTCAGAGACACATCACTGTACACCAAAATGAAACTTGGTTAATGCACAATGGGAGTGTAATTCCATAGCTTGGTGGCAAATATGGGAAGGTGCTTGGTGTAACAGTGAAGTGACATTTTAGCAGCAGGAACAGCTTTGACACTGCAGAGTTACTTCAAGTTTGCAGTTGTCTGTCATGGAAACAGAATGGGTATCTCTACAATTTCCTGTATTAAGACTAAGATTCTTTAACTTCTCTTTTGCTGGGTCAGATGACTTCACTGTAATGCATAACCTCCGATGTTAATTATGTTTATTTCTGGAAGGATTTGGTATGTTATGCTGTTACATCTAATTCTGAAACTTGTTAAAACATAACGTATTATTATTATCCACTGAAACATCTCCCGAGATACAGTTTTTGCCACTAAGAAATATCAATTCAAAAACTGAGTGGGAAAATACACTAAGTGGCATAAAAGAACATGAATAGACTCTATGAAAGGCATGTTGTACATTTGCACACGTAATACTGCTATGTGCATAGAAATGGAGCATTTGTGGTGAAAATGGAAGACAGACAAATACAGCAAATAATGTGCTAATATTAACTTATCACCATAGCAATCATACTCATCGCTAATAGACTGTTGTACTTTATTGCATTTTAAATGATATACTTTCATAAATGTTTATCAGTGGCCAGTGTCTGAAACCACTTACCAAATTTTGGAACTTAAGATGCCGCAATGGTTTAAATGTTTTTATGATTGTAAATTCAGCAAGTTTTATTACTTGTTATGTATTAACACTGCTGACTTTCTGTGTCAGTTTACTGTATGTTTGTATTTTTTACTTTAACATCATTTCCAGTGTGTTTTAATGCATTAATGAAACATCTACAAGTCCTACATGAACTGTAATGTGGTAGCAGCCATACAGTTCCCAGCATTTGGTGGAATTTTGCACTGTATATGAAAATTCGGGTTTGCTCTCTGGTTTATGTTGTGTTGGATTGAAAAATTACCTTTTGTATTGTGTAATGTGTGATAACAGAATGTTTATTTAATATTTATGTTCAGCTCAGCTGTAATGAGTAGTACATTTACTCAGCAAAATTGTTTACCTTGGTAAAGTGCAATAGTTCTGCTACTTAGTCCTTTTTGTTCAAATTAAACCTCCTGCTGTTTACTACCAGTAATTCTTTGGTTTGTATTGAAATGATGGAGCAGTTGTAAAAAGTTTAACATCAAACTGAATTTTCATGTTTCAATTTTGGATTGATTTATTAAGTGGTTAGTCTCCTACTAGACTCAGATTTCTGAGTCAGGGAAAGGGTAGTGTGCTGGCTCAGCAAGTAGCACAGTGACTCAGCGCTGCAAGCTTAGGTCTTGCCTTGGTTTGTTGCCAGTCAAAAGTTTGAGTAAACGTGGTAGAAACTGTTTTCCCCACAGGGCATTATGTGAACAAGCTTCATCAGGAAATGAGGTGGCGTGTCTTCCCCGCTTTCCAGTTCCTTGCATACTGGTGTCTCCCAGGTTTCCCAGGTGTACTCACACTTTCCACTGCTACTGTACATCTGTGTAGTTTGCCGGTTTTGCCACTGCTCTCTTTCAATATGTTTTCCTCCTGCATTGCAGAGACAGACTGTTCTACTGAAATGGCAACTCCAGAAAGCTCTTCTGCTTTGTACGTCTGCATTTAGTAATTTTTGGGGATCCTTTTCCTAAAGCTGTAGGGTCATTAAGCAAAAAAAAAAATTGTACAAATGAATACTGAGGACTGCTTGTAGTATATGTGTTGCCATATTAGTTTGATATTTTTCAGTCTGTCAGGCTTCATTGAGCTAAAACATATTCTCTAGCAAAGAAAAATACAGCTAGGTTCTTAAGTTTTCCACTCTAAAACCTGTGAAGGACTACACAGAAATAGCAGGCAAGCTGGAACTTTTAGTAATTGTAGTAGACTGTTAAGGTGTAGGTTTATGAAAATATGTAGCTGCTTAATTAAGAGAGACAAAATGGTTTGAAATAATGCATTATTTATACAATGTACAGCTAAATAGAAACAGTACCCTATAGAAAGATGCCCTTCATTAGTTCAAATCTTAAGCTATCATTTATAAACTTTTACTGTAGATTCAACTTTTGAATAGTAACACTGCAAAAATATGATGCCTTTGCACCTACATCACACAGTATATCTTACTTTGTTGTCTTTTCCAGCGTACTGTAGGCAAGGAGTCCAATGAAAAAGCCTCTTAAACTGCTTCTTGCTTTGTTGTAACAGACATGGTTTTCTCACAAGATGAGAGTCGCAACCAAGGATAATTTGACAAAGGTCCACAAGCACATGGCTTTTTATAGGCTTCCTACCAGCAAACTAAACTTCATAATGCATTACCAGTCTGGGTATTCTATGACTAGATTATAACTAAATTTATCCCGCATATTTTTTATGTTTACCAAGATTGTGATGAATAATTGTGCTGGTCTGGTTCTGCAGCATGACTATGTGACTTTTTATGGAAATTGTCACTTAACTGCTAACTGTTACAATTTAACATGTTTGTTAGCTATAGTAATTGATGTTAAACTATGTTAACAGTAAAAGAAAGATTGTTTCTGTAGCTGATCCAAGAAACCCTTATGTATTTCTGTTTGTGTTCCTGGCAACCAGGCTTATTTCTTTAAATCATACTTAATTTATTTTATTTGAAAAACTTTTTTTACCATTTAAATTTTATGCATTGATTTAGTGAATAATTGTCAGAAAATGCGTTTGAACAGCTATCTTGATAAAAACCCATTTATCTGCCTTTTGTTTACATGCGCAAACTCACTATAATCACCTGTGCTCTTTATTTATATTGGCATTTGCCTGCAGTCATTTATGGATCTCAAGTGCCTCAGAAACACCTCTCAAGAGCTTTAAAAATGGCCCTTATAAATTGGGGCCAACAGGATGTGGAGCAACCACAGGTACAAATACACTCTTACCACAGTAACTGGGACTGAACACAGCTTGTGTATCTCATGGCAGCAGGATCAGGTTGGGAGGGATGCGGGGTGAGCTGTGAGAGCACTGGCCTGAATAGCAGTTAATACTTGTTTTTTTCTTACAGAAGCAAGATGAGGAAAGCTTAAGTTTATATGAACATGCTTAAAATTTATGGTAAAAAGTGGCTGGAGGTGTGACTCAAGGGTGCAGTTTTGTTGGAGACCCAGGTGGCAAGTTAGGATTGTCATTAAAGTTTGCAATTCACATTAAAATAACTTAGGAAAGACCTGGTCATTGGACAGGTGGCTTCATCTGATGGTGAAACATCTGCTCGAACTGGTCTGTCCGGTGTGCCTCAGCACAGGGCTGTAATGAATACACACCCCCCCCCCAGGGAAAGCACATTCTATCTCGGGGCTCTCGCATTCAAAAAACAACCAGCACAGAATCACACGGTGGTTACACTGCTTCCATACTGTCAACCACCAAATGGCTAAAGCAAACACAGTTACATTAATTCCATTGAAAATTTTGCAACGCTCTATTTTGTGTTGCCAGTTACCTAGGAAAGGAGGTGCTATAGTGTTGCAGGCTGTTTATTTTCTCCTAGCCTTAATGTTTTTGCTTTGAATCCCCTCCTGCTGAGGTACTAACCTTAAATTGATGTGGTAAGAATACCCTGCTGTGCACAAGGGTGAATCAATGCACATTTGATGATTGAACACTGTAAGTGGGTTCTGTTTTGTGTCTGACTCAGTGAGGACAATGGCCATGGTGAAGAGGAAGCTGGTGTCCAGCCACCATCAACATCAGCTCACATCACCCCTATGATCGCCATGAACTCTTTCAGCAACCAGGTTTTTCAGCTATGGTATATAAAGAAGCGTGTTTTGGTTCCTTCCTACCAACAGTGATCCACCCCATGATGCCACTCAGGGGCCAGTTAGCAGTTAGTTCGCCTACAGGGGGCTGGGAAGTGCCATGTGACCCTGGAGTCCCTACACTGGATTAACTGTTCAGTTGACTAGTTTAACTATAATTTATAATTGTCTATTTTGTTTTTAATCGTTATTTGTTAGTTACCGATTTGGGGTATAACTGTACACATTCTTATCACGCGTCGTGTTATATTGCTGCAGTGTGTTAATTTCTACACGTTAATAAAGGAAACTGCCTTGGATAAAAAGTTTATTAGCAAACCGCAGTTTGTCCGGACACGGGTCAACTGAAGCAGCGCGCGCGCACACACACACACACACACACACACACACACACACACACACACAAAAGCCAGCAACAACACGTGAATGAAAGTGCTGACGCGGAAGAGAAGGGCGCTGTGCGCGAGACCGTGCCTGCTCGTGCCTCGCTGTGGCGCCGCCGCCGCTCCTCACTGGGCCGCCGATCCCGAGTGGGAGCGCCGTGGAACCGCGTGGCCGCGGGACAGCGCGGGGCAACAGAGTCTCCGCCGGGGACGTGCGCTCGCTGCTGTCTGACAGCTCCTGGTCACGGCGTACCGAGCTCGCGCGTCCGCACTTAGGTGTCAGCGGCGTTATTCCCTTACTGAGAGGAACGTTATTGCTATTAATATTATTAGAATTATAACCGCGAAGAAATGACGGAGCTGAGAAAGCGAGGAGGCGGCGGGGACCCCGGCACTGCAGAAAACATCAGCGACAAGGTAAACAACGGTCAACCTGCATGCTTCAACATGCTTTGCTTAATAATAACAATAATAATAATAATAATAAGTCGGATGGTGCCTGAGCGCTCACAGCTGCCCTTCGCTACTTTCACCGTGTTGTTGGCGGCTTCAGTCAGGCTGACGTTCACTGCGGATACATTGTGACTCTGCGAAAAGAACTAACCATGAAATAATCTGAAAAGGCAGATAAAGATAAACAGTGACTGGAAGATGTGCTCGTGTTTGCGTCGAGATTAGAAAAAGCGTGACGCATTTCCATCACCTTGCTGCTTTTGCTGCATGAATTAGTGCATGCGCGTTTATTTGAGAGAATGTAGCAGGTGGCTTTAAAGTACCGTATACTGTACAACAGTCCAGATTTCTTCATAAGGTTTCTTCTGGATACCTCGGAGGTCAGCTAGGTGTACATGCCTGGCTTGGACCGTTTCAGCACGGCCCTGTCCCGGTATCTCCCGGTCAGAGTGCGTCCTTCGACGTGCTCATTAAGTTGGTCCAGCAACCAGTCGAAAGTACAAAGGTTAATTGTTTTCTCCTTGCCACCACAGTCTGCTACAACATCACTGTGTTCGCATATTACCGTAAAACCTCGACTAAGTGTGCGATTCAACATCGTATATCAAATTAGACATTTTACTTGTAGACTGGAACATCATTCATTTAGTAAAGCCCATTACTGGAGTTTAAAAATTGTGCTTCTTTGCTATTCAGTTATTATTATTCGTTATTTAGCAGACACCTTGGTCCAAGGCAACATGCAGCTTTAGATAAGCAACCTTTCAATGATTTATCCGTTTATGCAGCTGGATATTCTTACTGTGCCACTTAAGGCTAAGTTTCCTTTATCAAGGCTACTACAGTAGGAATGCAATTTTGAAACCCAAAACCCCCATGCAGAAAAACAACAACCCCAACCAGTACACCACAAGTTTGCCCAAATTGCTGAGAAACATTTTAATCATTTCAAGTGTCAAACTACTGCCCGAGATGACACTCATAGAAACATCAACAGTTTTGCTCCCACGCTGCAGCTTTATCAACACTTGTGTCCAGCATAACATACTGTATGTGATAACTGTGAAATGGTCACGTTGTATATCTGTAATAAGATTTTATTACAGTTTGTTCCAGCCAGTCCCGACAGTCATCATGTCCAGTGTTGAAATCCTCATTGTCAGTTCTGCTGCACCAGTACAACTCAATAAACCTTAGAGTAAACAGTTTTTAGTTATGTGCACATGTGTTTGGCACTAAAACTTTTGCCATATGGGATTACACTTCGTTTTATCTGCATCTGGTTTGATAATGCACTTACATTATATGGAACTGAATAGAAAATGATGGCAAATGTAACTACAGTTTAGAAATAAATACAGTATTAAATAGAAGGAAATGAAATCCAGGTAACATCATCACACCATGTGATATTAATAAAATGCTTATGATGTGTAGTTTTTATTTTGTTGATGTTAGTTATGATTATTATGTGTTTTATGGTATTGCTTTTGTCTGTTAGTCAACTTTTGCAGCCCCTATTAAGCTGTCACCCCTGGAGTCAACAGTGTTTATAATATTTCAGCTTAATATGGGACAGTTGGGGTTTTGGAGTTTTTTTTATCATGGCCTCAATGAATTAAGGGAAATACAAATTGTATACTGGTCCATCTTTCAGTCCTTGGAATAAGTGCAGTATATTTCACTGTAAAGCATCGCCAAAAGAAGTGAACCATGATGGACCTTAGTAATACTAAAAACAACCAGCAATGGGCAAGCTCAACATTTAAATATGTCAGATGAATGTTTTGATATGTAGTTTTTTTTCCAGTAACCTTAAAAAGCTTTTCGCAACTAAAAGTATTAAGTATTGAATATTTAGCAACGCACAATATTTCTAGATATATACTTGTTTAGCAAAACTGAATCCATGTAGTTAGTAGTATGCTTGTACACAATATTACCAATAAGGATAAAAGTAGAGAATGTAGCTGCAGTATGCAGGACCTGTGTGGTTTGTGTGCTTGGAACTTCACAAAGTTTCATGATGTGATGTTTGAATGAAGAAATTGTGAGCCAAGTCTCCATTCATGTCAACCTCACTTCCAAAGCACCAGGATTCAGTATAACAAAAATATCAGAAAACAACAGATAACTAGACAGTTTTCACTGACATGATCTTCTAGTTCCTGCCGTCTCAGTAGAGTCCAGCATATTATGCTGTTTGCTAACTCAGCCTCTGCAGGAAGGATCCGGGTGCTTGGCTTCTGCTGCTTATGTGATGGTCACACGAAATCACCTTCGTTGTCAGCAGCACATGCTCTTGGTTTAGTGTGCGCTGCACTTTTTCATAATCAATGTTGTCCATAAGAAAGGGGTCCCAAGACAACTGACCAAATATGTAAATATCTTCCAGGTTAGGGTTATTGTATTTGACCGAGATAGGGATACAGACAAGAAGAGTAAGTGCCTGTCAACAATTATTACTGTGGTACTGCTCTACATACCTATTCGCACATACAGTACAAATTATTTCAGATCATGTCATGATTATTTGCATAGTCAAAGCTTGGATGAGTTCATGTAAAGAGTTGAACTCTTTGTGGTAAATGATGCCCTTCTGACTTCTTTCATCGTTGAAAACCCTGGAGATGTGCTACTGAAATCTGCACGAGGGATTGCATTTCACACATTGTGCCAGCAGGCAGAGATACATTATTTACAGACACAATCACTTTATTATATGAAACTGTAAAACTTTGAGGATAAACACCTTGCTGAAATGCTTGTCTGTTTTTGGTGCTACATAACATTGTAATGTATTCATTGTTATATCTATATTGTAGTAATAGTAGCACTCATTACTGCGATAATAATTGTGAAGTTGTGCTTCAATTCATGTTATACTGCCATCTGATAATTATATTACTTTCACATGCAATATTATTAATGTGTCATCTGGCGTTATAATAATTCTAATTCCATTTTAGTTTTGTGTGGCCTTTGTATATCCTCTTATATACCCATACATGTTTTTGTGAGTCAGTGTGCCTGATGAGGGTCACCCCCTTTCTAGTCAGAGTTGCCCCCAATTAATATGGTATCAGTACTAATTAGAGTTGGACAGCAGAGGCTTTAACCTTTACTATTTTTACAGAGTGGTTCCATTGGTCTTGCCCTTAAGCTTCAGCCTTATTTAGCGCCACTATGGGAGCAAGGACCGTAAAAGGATAAATCCGCATCCCTCCTATTTGACAGTCAGCCTTGACATTGCAAAGCTATGGTTTCTCCTCCTTTCACTGCACATGGTCGTGAATCTCTGTGCTTACCTGACCCATGTGGCTTTAATCACTGTAGCAAATCATTGAATCACAGTTTGAAGCCAGCCATGTGGCACTCTTAGACAGCTGGCATCATCTCTTTACATTATGGTAGATAGTCACTTGGCAGTGTTACTGTTATTGCCTTTAGTAGTTTATGAATTCATTACTTCAATAAATATCTGCCTTCCTTTCAACATTTAGTAGCAGTACAGTTAGCTATATAGTACATGTACAACAAATAAGTGTGGCAGTAAATCCCAGGGGAATTGTTTTTTTGTTACCCATATTTCAGCAGAGTGAGAAGAAATTGCTCATGTTGGACTGAGATGTTTATGGGACACAGGTCACATCTTAAATGCAGATATGGGACCAGTGGACTTTACTGCATTTCAGAAAGTTTGACACCAGAAATAGTATCAGCTGGCATTCTGGTGTTACCCATTTTTAAAACACAACTTGCCGAGGTGACAAGTAAAGGAGCCATTTTAAACCAGTTAGTTTGCATTATACTTGAATATTTTGTAATTCTGGTTATGAAAGTTAAAGGCAAAAAAACTACAATTTAACAAATTCTAAGCGAATGTCACCATATTTAGTACTGTTTAGGATTTTTCAGACAATATTGATGACCACTTGTAATGGTACCTACTTATTTCCCAGGGTCGGCACAGTGTTATATTCCTTTTTTACTAGAATTATAAGTAGCATTAGGTCACCGCAACATACTGCCAGGGACGGTAAACCTTCTATCTACATACAGCCAGGGATAAGGCTCAGAGGGTTACAGTGTATCACAGGTTAGATCACACACCACTGGCTGAACAGTTCCAGAAGGGTGTCCATATATCCAAAAATTGTTTTGAATTTTTTTAAAATTTTTCAAGTGGTAGGAAATTATACACTTCAGACATCCACAACTTTACTGAGGGAACTTAAAATAAGCAGAGCTGAAAAAGATCTTGTAGTATTTGTGTGTGTGTGTGTGTGTCTGATAGGCACTCTGACACATAGACCCTCTGGATGTAGTTGCAGGAGAGTTGAGCCTTATCTAATGTCATTCATTTCTAGTTTCAACAGGAGGCTTCTTTTGGTGATTGAGTGTTGGTTGTTTTTCTGAGTGTGGATGATGACCTCTTCCTTATTCATAATTCCCTCATTCATTTCATGCAGCCTCTCTCACTGGGCCTGCTGTTAATTCTAGCATTCCATGTTATCCAAGTCCATGTTATTATCTCTTGTCCATCTGTTCCAGTAGAGCACTTAGCATCGAACTCTCCTGGCTCCTCAACATTTGATATGGACCTTGTGAAGCCAGGTGATGTCCAAGCCAGCATGACTCATTTTGTTCTAGTCACGCTCATCTTAGAGTGCTGGGAAGTGTAGCGTCATGAGTTTTGCCTAAGGACTTGTGTTGGTAGTCAATTTTTCCATGTGCTAGGCAGTGGTGTTATCCGCTATGCTGTCTAACTGGTTATATATATATATACTGCATGCATGTTCCCACTGAAGAAAATACTGTACAAACTCAAAATAAACTTTTTACAGTCTGTTCAAGGACTAACACTAAATTGGTGAGTTTTTCAACATATACTTTTCCTCTATTTAAATTTTTTTCTGAGGATGCAAGACTGATAGAAGGAGCTTTTCCGAGACCAAGTACTACACATAGTAAGTTGTCTGAAGATGATTTTAGAGTGCAGGGTTTTAAATACTTTGACATTTTTGATGAATACAACCTTGGGAATAACTAATGCAAACACAAGAAAAACCTAAAGCTTTTTTCTTACAGATTTGTTTTTAGATGGTGGTAACAGGCTGTATAGTGGTTTGACCTGCTATCTTACTCTATACTCAGAGGAGCCAGACTCATATCCTACCTTGTGTTTTGGTATACTCCTTTTGCTCAGAAAAGTTCAGAGCAAAAACTGACACCTGTGTGTTTGTGCTGTGTGTTAGCTTTATGCCTGTTAGTGACCTGTGTGATAGTGCCCTGTGATGGTTTTGTGTTGCACAGGAGGAAGATGGAGAGGACAGACTTGGCCTGGTTGGAGAACCAGACGGAGAAGCAGATGGAGACTCCAAAGCAGACACCCCAGAGGTCCCTCCATCTGTAGACAACACTCCTCAATGTCTCAATAAGGCCCTGGAAGGACTCTCCTCCAGGTAGGCCATTCCCCAGTAGGGTGGCTTTCCAGAGAGTAACAAAGCTTGCAGTTAGTCTCAAATACAGCAACCTGACCCCTTGTCCATCTCTTTTCCGTGCATATCAGAATATGTTTCAGGTATTCAGTAAGTGAATCTTTATGCTTCTGTCAGATCGTATGTCACAATCACATGCTTTACTTGAATTTTAGGTTAACTTTGTGATTCACATATGCTCAAGAATCAACGTTTTACTTTTGCTTTCCTTTAATGTGCAGAAATACAGACTGGTTGTTCTGACTATGATCTCTGCTACATTTGATAAACACCCAAATGAACTGTTTATATTTTCTGTGCTTTGTACTTGTTATGCATGAAGTGAAAAGGATTTTAATTTGATGTAGAGGACAAGATAAATGTGATATAGCCTCCCGGGGTTTCAGGATCTCTGTTCTGATTTCTGCGATGCTTAGCAGCTTGCTTCCTTCCATCCTGTTTTTAGAAATATTTAAGCAACCCCTGTTTGCGTAAATAACAAATATATTTAGCCATACAGTTAAAATGAACACCAAATGTCTCTTCGATGTTCTTCTTATATTTTAGATGGCGGAACTGGTGGATACGAGGCATTCTGTCGTTAACAATGATTTCCGGTTTCTTTCCGATCATCTACTTGGGGCCCATTATGTTAATAATAGTGGTGAGTTTTTCTGTCATACTTAATCTCATGAAAATGAAGATAGCCAAATGAATAAAGAAAGAAGCACACATCAAACATCTCACTCATGCAAAACATCTGTCTAGCTTTCCTAGTCTTCCTGTGTCATGTCTCACCTGATGACATGAATGACATATCTTTAAAGTGATCGCAAGGTTGTTTAGTTTCAGGTAATATGGCTCTAAAGATGCTGGTTAGGTTGAGATGGTACAGTCTAGTGTCATCGCATAGACATCACAGCAAGGCTGCACAAAAAATAATAGGCAAGCTGATCTTTCCTCTTTTCTCTATGTGAACTGCTGAATCAAGAATGGAAATATTCAGGAAGTGTGCTTCTCATTCTTGTTATTGTATATACTTTGAGACAGCCATACTCCATGTCATTTTTACTCTCAGCTACAATTCTGTCTAACTCATTCTAATGGTTTAATTTCAGTTTTCATACACAGTCTGTAAATGTGCTTATTACCTGTAGAAATAAAACAAAAAAGTCATTATGTGTATCTACACGGCTTAGTTATAAATCACACAGTTGCCCTATTTTTACAGTAAAATACCATGTTCTTGCTTCAATTTAGGTCATGACTGTTCAGATCAAGTGTTTCCAAGAAATTATAACCATTGGGTACAGAGTATACCACTCTTATGACCTCCCATGGTTCAGGACACTTAGCTGGTAAGGAATTTTCTTTTTTGTAATGAGTGCGTGAAGGTCTAAATTAACTTAAATGGTTTACCTTGTTCTAAATTTTTACACCTGAGATCAAGGAGGAATGTAGCCCTTAAGAAATACAATTTGGAAAGACCATTTTTTGTGATTTTAGTAATTGGATCTCAGGTTTTTCCTTATTAATGATATTCGATCTAAACGGTCCCCATTACTAATATAAAATTTACCGGGAGGAGGAACTGCAGAAGTTCATGCTAAATGTGTCTTCTTGAATTTCATCAGGTACTTTCTCATCTGTGTGAACTACTTCTTCTATGGCGAGACAGTAGCTGATTATTTTGGTGTGCTGGTCCAGAAAAAGGAGCCTCTGCAGTTTCTTGTACGCTACCACCGCTTTATCTCCTTCACATTGTACCTGGCAGGTGAGCTCAAATTGGCTCTGTCAAGGTGACATTTTAGGTCTGTGGCAAAGAGCTGTGGCAGAATGACTTTTTCAAACAATTCATAACAGAGGTCCAGGACAGCCATTGTTTGCTTGTAACTGGATAGATGAATCTATTTGTAGTCATCTTTGTTTAGTGATGGTGGAAACTGAAATGCAGGCCCCAAGACTTAGTGGCCCATTTGATTACCATGAGAGTTTAGATTCTAAACCATAGCATAGAGCACTTATTTTGAACAGTATATCTTCAATTACATAAAGCTACAGTACATATTATTTAATGTAAACCAAGTTGTTTTGGATAGCAGGGTCCAAAAAACAATTTGTGTCACTGCAGATTAGAACATCTCTGGCAAAGTTAATGTAAAAGTGTGAAAGATGAATACATACAGTACTGTGCAAAAGTCTTAGGCATGCAACTTGAATGTGTGTTGAGAAGTACAGGTAGATTCTTATCTACCATCAGGGAGGTTTCTGGTTGGTCCCAAATTCATTCTGCTGCCTGAGAATGACCTCAAACAGCCAATTTCAGTCACACAGAACTATCTTCAGCAAAAAGAAGGAATCCTGCGACAGATGGTATGGTCCCCACAGAGCCCTGATCTCAACATGATCAAGTCAGTCTGGGAGGACATGCAGAGACAGTCAAAGTGTGCAGAAGAACTGTGGCCAGTTCCTCAAAATGTTTGGAAGAACCTACCAACCTCTACCTTAAACTGCATGCAAGTTTGCATAAGAAAATTGATGCTGTTTTAAAGGCAAAGGGTGGTCCCACCAAATATTGATCTGATTGAGGTTTTTTTTTTGTCTACTGCACTTTTTAGAAGGTTTATTGATTAATAAGTATTCATGGCATTATTTTTGGAACCATCCTCGCTTTATAGCATTTTTCCCACAGGCGCCTAAGACTTTTGCACAGTACTGTATGTTCAGTGGTCCATATGTATGGTCCATTTTCTACGGAGCAGTTCAGAACCCCTTTGATTTCAGCATTAACAAGGCAAACAGTTGCATAATGCCAGTATGGATTTTCTTAACCTTTACTTTTGCTTAGTTTATTAATTATTAAAGCACTCTTTTTATGTTTGAGTAAAGTGCTTATGAAGATGTTCTGCTTTATTCTGCACTGTAAATAAAGTGACTGCATGTTGTTATTTGCTTTCACAGGTTTCTGCATGTTTGTACTGAGTTTAGTGAAGAAACATTATCGCCTGCAGTTTTATATGGTGTGTATTAGCACTGACACCCAAAACCTTGACAGATCGGAATGAACTACACCTCAGGTTATGCAAACTATGCTAGGACTTTACTAGTACTTACTGCACCACACAAACACAGTCATAATGACATCTGAAGACAGCATAATATATGCTGTGTATCACTAAATCTACAGCACATAACTGCCTCTTTTCCAACTAAGATTAATAAGGTAAATGATAAAAATTCAGCATTTTTGTCCTACTTGTTATCTTTAGCATGTACCTTAACTTGATGAGAGTGTGTGTTTTGTTTGCAAATTCAGTTTGCTTGGACCCATGTGACACTGCTGATTGTGGTAACACAGTCACACCTTGTCATTCAGAACCTGTTTGAAGGAATGATCTGGTAAGCAGGAATGTACAAATTGGATCAGCTGCTCCTTGATCACAGTCATTACTGTTCCAGTGTGGTTCTGTGGTGTGCCAGTAATTGAAATTGAAGAGTTTGTTGATCTGATCTGTTTGGATTATTTATTTGGCCTTACTCTAATTTTTATTGTCTTCAAATAATTAATAATACTCAATATTCAAAATTTCATGTCTTCGATAATTGCATCATTTTACCGAGTAAAAAATACGAATCATTTGTTCAGGGGTAGACTTAAGGGGCAGAGGCAAAGGTAGAAATAGTGCCTTTAATAATCCTAATTCTCACCTTTTTCTATACTTATTAATCTAAAAAATAAAGCCTGGCTGGAAAAATGCCTTTTTACTGGTTCCTGGACTGCTTAGTAGAAGAGCTGCTGCAGAGGTCCAGACTGTATCTTGCGCGTGTGCTAATCTGTGAAAAAATAATTATTTTCTTAACAATATATGAAACATGAATCAAACAGTACAATCCACTATAGACTCTTAAATCTATGACTTAACTTGTTCTTTGCTTAATCTGCCTGAACTGCTACCCTAGTATTTAAATCTAGCTGCCACTGAGCGTTTTAATTTGCGTAGCGGTAACAAGTCTGATTAAATTAACGCAAAACTAAAATGGATCATGTGTTTGTACCTGCCAATAATTTCCTATTGATCTTGCTGTGACTTGAGTTTTGATATAACTGACTTGCCATTCTAACCTGCAACATGTGTGTCTGTTAACCTGCAACATGTGTGTCTGTTAACCTGCAACATGTGATGCTGTTAACAGTGTGGCGAGGTGTTGGTTTAAGGCTTCATCTTTCAGTGCATTGTGCTACACACAGGCAACTCTTTCTACATGTGGTAACAAACATGGTGTCAAACTCATAGTGGCTACAATTAAAGAAATAATCTAGAATTTCATATTAATAGTGACTCTCTCTTAAGCGCTTAACAGTAAGAGATGTCAGGTGTGCTCAACAACAATATTTCTGTAATTAAACTTATAATGCTAAATTTGTCAAATCATATGAACTAACTAACTAACATAAATGATTGGGGAACAAATGGTACATTAAAAATATAGAAATAAATCCAAACTCTGTAGAAATTAGTTATTTACATTTGATGTAAGTGAAGTGATTTATTGTCATACTACCTCATGTGATTGTCAAGTATATTAAACACAGCTTTTTGTTGTTAAACCTGTTTCTGTGATTAGCAATGTTTCAACAGTTAACGTTCTAGCTATCATTTACCAGAGTTTTTTTTAGTTTGCGTGCCGGTAACAGGAGAGTACGTCTGGCTTTTAAAATCAACATGCGGATAATTTGCTAATTTAATTCTACTGTTAAAAAGCCGTTACAACCTGTAACGTGTGTAGTGATCCAACCGGTGTGTAGTGATACTGTTACACATTACACTAGAGTGTAAAATACAGTGTATTCAGCATTCACACTGTTACGGCACAAGCTTGGTATATTTCCTATATTGTTAATAACTCTGTCAAGTGCAGTAAGGAAACAGCATAGAATAGTCCAGCACAGCCTGTACTGAAAGTGAGCCCCACATTGACTTTAGGCTATTGAAAATAGTGGCTAAGACAGCAGTTTTGGTAAATTTGATATTTCGGGTAAAGTTGAAATAAAAATCAAAGCAGATATAAATGCAAGTATCTTTTGCACTGTGCCCTAGGATTTTTGTTGGACTTAGGTGCTTGCCTACCTTTGCCTAGTGGTATGTCTGCCTCTGCATATATTAGAAATGTAAGGGATAAATGTAATGTTGATTCATTATGTTTTTCCTAAATTTTTACCTTAAAAATTATTTTGTTTAGGTTCATTGTTCCAATATCCATTGTGATCTGCAATGACATAATGGCTTACCTGTTTGGTTTCTTTTTTGGAAGAACTCCATTGATTAAGGTACAGATATATATATTTTTTTCTATTTATTTTGTCTGGCAAAAATGCATTTTAAAGTACTTAATATTTCATGTTTCTTACAAGTGTTGACGACCTTTTAAAACATCTATGTGGTTCAGCCTTACACTATTGAAAACACCAAAGTACATCTTTGCTGGTGACCCAGACAGGATAAAATGGGTTCTACTTGGCTGTGTGGTTGTGAAAACAAGGGCAAAGCACAAACACATCTGTGTAACCCCAATGTGTCTGGCAGCTCTCTCCAAAGAAGACATGGGAAGGATTCATTGGAGGGTTCCTCTCCACCGTTGTCTTTGGATTCATTGTGAGTACTTTCATGGACAACAGTAAAAATGTTCAACATCAGTACCTTCCCTACCTACCGAATTGCTGGACACTCTAGCAGCAGAGGTTCATTTCTTGCCCAAGATTACTGTAGCATACTGCAATGTTCAGGTCTGAAGCGCCAGTTGGTGGGTTTCCAGAGTTTAATTTTTCTTCCCCATATTTTTTAAATAATAGAGAAACAACATAACTCAAGTGGCTTTTCTTGAAGAAAACAATTACTGAGATTCGAATGTTCTTAAAGGTCACAGGATACAAATAAACAACTTAAGAATTTTAATGTAAAGCTCTCAAATTGTCTTTGACTTTAGTTCAATCTGGGAGCACCCAAAGATCAAGTGTTTCTTACAGAGCTGTGTTTTTCCAGAGGTCTCCCCCACCAAAAAAATATCTGTGTACAGTCTAGTCCTCATTTTCTGAATTGGTCACACCAGGTGACTGTTTCCATCTATGAAGCTCTTACTAGGTGTGGTTGTGACTCCCCAAAGGGAGCAGGGATGGCCAGACTCCTACCTGCCACAGCATCAGCATTCTAGTCTTAATTTGCCACCTTCCCTACATGAAAATACAGCCCTAGAGTGTCCCCAGAGCTGCCATCACCCCAGAGATGATCTGTAAACATGTAACATTAGTTTTGTGTTCTATCTCCATTTTACATTTGATTCGGTTTATGTTTATAAAGAGCCGACGTCTGTTCCATCTCTGTCCTCAGTTTGCCTACCTCTTGGCACAGTACAAGTACTTTGTGTGTCCGGTGGAGTATGACAATGAGACGAACAGTTTTGCCGTGGAGTGCCAGCCCTCAGAGCTCTTTGTCATGCAGGAGTACCGTCTCCCGTCAGTGCTGCAGAACGTCCTCAGATGGGTGAGTATGCCACAGAGACACACAAATAAATGGTATGCCGTCTGTATGGTAAAAGCATGGCATATTCTTTACTATAACAATTACAGTTTTTTTCCATTCCTTTGCACAAGTTGTATGGATTAAGAATGTATACTTCCTGATAAGGTGAATGCTATGGTTTCATATCTAACCATAATATTACTCCTAGGCATTGTTAATAGTGTCTACAGATTGTGTATGTAGACACCCCTACCTAGAGAAGTAGTAAAGGTAGCAAAATAAAAGTACACCCCTTAGGTTGTGGCTTGCCCACTTCAAAAGTAACATCTGGCTGTATCACTTTATTTTGTTAAAGGCTAATGGCCATAAATGAAGTTTGCCTATATGGAGTTTGACATCTCCTTCCTGTCTGGAGCAGAATTTTGCACTGAGTACAGTTACTGTCTATGCTTATTTTTTGCAGAAAACGGTGAACATGTACCCATTCCAGATCCACAGCATTGCCCTGTCCACGTTTGCCTCTCTGATAGGACCATTTGGAGGCTTCTTTGCCAGCGGATTCAAAAGAGCTTTCAAAATCAAAGTAAGCATGCACACATCTGGCATACACCTCACTGCGTATTTCACAGATCTCTACCACATTCCAAAGCTGCAAGCTCATGTCTTGTTTCCGGCCTTGCAGGATTTTGCCAACACTATTCCTGGGCACGGGGGCATCATGGACCGTTTCGACTGCCAATACCTGATGGCAACATTTGTTCATGTCTACATTGCAAGCTTTATCAGGTAATTGACTAATACAAAGGAAATAATAAGGTGCCGTTTCAAATACACTGTTTTTCTTCCTGGCTGTGACAGACTCACAGCAACAGTAAGTAATTACATATACTTTTAAAAACACTGTAAACAGAACTGAGAACTGCAGCAAGACTTTCTTGTGAGTAGTGGTTGGTTGACTGTCCTGCTCCTTCTCCAGGGGCCCCAATCCCAGCAAGGTGTTACAGCAAGTTTTTGTCCTACAGCCTGAGCAACAGCTCAGCATTTTCCACACCCTGGGTTCCCACCTACGGGACAAGGGCCTGCTGCCCCCAGCTCAAAAAGAGGCACAGTGAGCAGGTGCACACAGCTCTCTCTAGCCACCCCTTCCTCTCACCACTTGGATACAACTGTTTGTGCTTAATGTTAACATACCAGTAGTATTGAATGCCAAGCAGTCGCCATAGCAACAGATGTGGACTTCGGGCTCTCATAGGACAACACAGAAAACCACGGCGGGCGTCAAGAGGAAGATCTGGTCATCACCAGGAAAGGAATAACTCAATTTGGTCTTCCGGAAACTTCTCTGAGACAAGGATGATTTTTTTCGTGTCTCTCTGTAGCTACCCAAATATGTACATGTTACAAGATACAGGTTGTCTTCACTTTTACCAGTAGCTATTGACTGTCAAGACCTCAACATGTACAGCTTGCAAAAATGTAGAATAAGAATATTCTCTGTATGTATGTATGTATAATTTTAACATAAAAATACTGATTGAAAAATAAGCATGTTGTTGAAATGCAGTTGTTGAAACTAATTTTCTGAATTCTTGACTACTAGAAGTAGAGCACACAGTTTTACAAAAGTGATTGAATGAAGTCGAATGTAGTAGGCATGGCAATAGATAACTTAAATACATATATAGTAACAGCACACATCGCACTGTATATAGTGTGTATATGCATATATTTAAAGTACATGTATGTTTACATGTAGTATATAAAATTTATGTAATATATAGTAAAGTAGTAAGTAAATAGATGAAAATTATGTCAACTCTGAAATGTGTTATGTAAAAAATACAACTCATTTTGTAGTATAGGATTGGGTTTTGTACAATTATTCAAAACTTACCAGCAGGTTAGTTGAGGGTGAGACAGATATTTAAAGGGTATTCTGGGTACCCTAATGGTGCATCCAGTGAGGACTGTGAATGGCTATGCAGTCACTTTCCAGTGAACAAGCTCTTTAGTTGCACTGATGTAATGTGGCTGGATATCTTACGCCACACCTGTTGGAATCTTCCTGCAGGTTCTTAACATCATAGCTTAACATGATATTTTTTAAACTTTGGTTGTCATATTCTGTTTAAATGCCATTATATGTATTCCTGAACAAGACTGTAATATGCTTTAATGTGTACAAAAAGATGGTCAAAAGGCTTTTTTTTGCATTCCCAATTTGACATCTCATTTTAATATTAAAACTTATATTACACACTTCCTGTCAAAGCTGAATGGTTAATACATGTTAAAAAATGGAATAAAGTCTCCTTTATTCCAGGTAGACAAACCTGTTGAAGAAAAAAATGCCAAATACCAAATTAAGGTATTTGATAACTCATAAGGGCCTTTTAATATGTTCGCGATGAAAAATAGGCACATCCAGTAAAATTGACATCTTTCTTCATTTTTTGAACTAATGTAATGCGCACCACACTGTGTGATGCAAAACTGTTGGGCACTTTAACTAATACAGTACTTACTAGGAGTCTGAGATGAAGTTAACATGGATTCTCTGCTAAAAGTATAGTATTGCAGTATTCCTGTTAATATTGCACTTTGGCATTTCTGAATTTTTTGGATACATACGGCTTCATATGTAAGATGTTTCAATGCACATTTTGAAGCCGAACAAATCTCCGGATTTTGAGGACATTGCAAGAAGTGGTACATGGTACATTTGATGTATAAATTACCACGATTGTACTTATACTGTTGGTAGTGATTCCATCCTGTAATCATTCTGTATTTGCCAATACTTCAGGCTTTGTACATCATACATGGATCATATATGTGTATGTGAAAAAGCAGAAACCAGCCTTGTACTCAGGTGTCACATATTTAAGCAAAAAGTGGATCAATCTCATATCTTTAATCTACAGAGTTTAACAAAATATCTAATTTATAACATGGTTTAAGCTCATTTAAAAACACATAATGTACAATGTCAGATGCTTTAGGAGTTTTTCATATTTTTCAATTTTTTTGCTGTTTTTTTGTTTGGTTTGGGGTAAAGTTTTATTACAGAATCCATATTTGGGAGTATTTTCTCAAAAAAATACTTTGTGAGGGTGGTGAAGTTTGATAAGCTGTTCTGTGAAATAAATGCAAGAATAATGCAAAAAAGTGTCACATAGGAACCGATTGTTTTTTTCTGAGTTTCATTTGAATTTTTATCATTATAATATTGTATTCTTATGGGACATGAATATAGAATAGAGGTGAATAAATATTTTACTTTTTCCTTTAGAGTACTTCTGATTTCAATATTGTATGCATTCACGTTCCTGATAGTTGCTCTCTCTGTCAGCAGAACAGCTGGATGCCTCCACAACTTCTATACTGGTTAGACATTTTAAATGCTAAATTAAAAATTAGAGTAAATATAAGTTGATGTACATTTTAAAGTCATAGAAAACTGTGGTGAGCAGAAGCTGAAAAAATTAGAGCAACTCCTCCTCTCACCCAAAAAACCAACATGACCTTTGCCTCCTAAAGAATTTGTTTCATAATGTGGAAATCAAATAAAATTACCTTCAGTTATAACACCACTTTTCACTTTTTATGTCGAATATTAATAGAAACTGGCTAACCTCCAACAAGAACAAATTAATTATGCTGAAGCTGCCAATTGTGTAATTTAATGTACCCATCTCTACAGGCGGAATTAAAATTGATCATATTTAACTAAAAAGACACCAGAGGTGAAGCATCAGTGTGTCTTAATGGTACTTAGTAGCACTACTGGACGAGGTCAGAACCCCCATTGGCAGTAGGTGGCGTAGTGGTTAAGGTGGCTGCAGCCTGAAGGACCCTGGTTTGACTCCCACCCCTGCTGCAGCTGCCTTGACACAGGTACAATATTTACCCAACAGTGACACACTTTTAAAAAGCCAACACCGAAAGTCACGCTGAACGTCCGAGCAAACAGCTTCCTGTATTACAGACGCCGCGGGTTCGCCGTTCATTTCCGCGCACGCCCACCAGAGGGCGCTATTGAACAGTGCTCACGAAATACGGTAATGCGCGTTTCTGAGGGAAACCATTTTCCTCATGAGTGCTTGTTTTGAAGGAAGTGTATTTCAATAAAGGAATGACGATTTCTTGTTTTTTTAGTGATAACATTGCTTTTTTAATCGGCACTATAAATTTTTACTGCTATTTTGGTCATCTTTATAAAGGGGGAGAACGTTGGAGGTCATAGCTCTGCTCATCACCAATAATCTCAGTTAATGCCTGTTATGTTATAATTTTATTTTTCTGATTATCCAGTTATTGTTTCACATAAATGTTTACTGCTACGTGATGGCGAGTGTTTGTGTTGTGAAGGTGAAAGAGAAGTGAAAACCATCAAATCTAAACCGGAAATATGGCAGGTGCCATTTGATAACGGTGGCTCTGCAGATGCGTGTCCCCAGCAGAGGACGTGAATGATGGTGAATGACCAGCAGAGATGGAGGACAGAGCCTGTCCCTGCTGAGTGGCAGTGACAGCCAGCGCATGTGACCCTCTGCAGTGATGCATTATGGATGTAGCCATGTGCTCAGAATTATTCTGTGCAGGAGAGAGACGCATTCACAGCTTTTCAGGGTGTGTTTACACCTACATTTATTCATTTAACAGACACTTTCCCCAAAGCAATGTCCAACTCAGTGTATTTCACCAACAGACCTGGATGCAGATACAGACACATGACTTTTGAAGTACAGCTATTTAGTCTAATTCCACTGTTTTACCGTGGTACATTACACCAGCAGCCATAAATAGAACTGATAGGAAGTACATTTTTAGAACTAATAATTTAGACAAGATTGTGAGATGAGGAGAAAAGTGGGTCTGAAAGAGATGTGTTTTGACACCCATCTGGAACGTTGAGGGAGATTCTGCAGCTCTGAGGCTCCGAGGGAGCTCATTGCACTATGATGGACCTAGAACCTTTTGGCTTTTAAATTTGGACCCTTTGTGAGCGGGACCGCCAAAATGCCAGAGGTGGAAGAGAGCAGCAATCTGGCTGGAAGGTAAATAGTGACCATGTCCTGGAGATTTGAAGGGGGCATAAATCCATTGATGGCCTTATAGGTTTGGTGACACCCTTTGATGAATTATTATAGCTTAGAAAGCAAAGTGTTGTGGTATTCTGACTGACCAGAAGTAAAGATAAAACATAATATATCTGTTGAATAAATTCATGCCCACAGCATGAATTATTGAAGTGCTGAAAGAAAACAGTCCTTAATGTATTATCTACCAGTGCAGAAGGCATCGGACATGTCCTTTTATCAGTTAAAATCTGCAAAAGATAAATACAACATTAAAAATGCTCAGTTATAAAATATGTTTTAAACATGCAATTACAGGTTAGAAAACACTTCATTTTATTGATGTGTAAAAAGCCTTTTTACATCCTCTGGTGTATAACTGGATTCTGGGAGCTTTTTTACCATCAACAGTCTGCTTGCAGGTTAGGTGACCATTTTCTTGTAAATCATTTTTCACAGCAGAAATATCCTGCTAATATTTGTCCATGATCCTCACTAACAGCACCCAAGGTGGGCACAAAGAAATGCAAATGGCAATGTATGAAAAATGTATCGTAAATGACATTTTTCCTCCCAAGGCTGTGTATGTTTGTCACTCCCAGAAGGCCTATAACTGTAAGATCACTGCAATAAGAGGGACCATTTCAACGTTACTCCATTTGTATACAACACAGCAACGTTAGGAGACAGCAAAAAAATGGCTCAATAATTTGCACAAGGACCTCCAATTCTGTAAGAAACATTCTTCACTGCTCAGCTAATATGAACCAATTGTTATCTATTTATTATAACACATGCACAGCAGAGCTGAATGAATATGTTGATAGTTTATTACTTTTTGACATGAATGCACAAATAATTTGCTCTGTTTTGCCCCCCTCTGCAGGTGGCTGGTAAATATGGAACTTTCCTGCTGACTTTCACTCAATTGTGTGGCATTTGTCTCCTGCTGCAGCACGTTTTTAATACTCCCCACTCCTTTCCAGGCTCTCAGGAGAGGGAGATGCAGAGAGGATTAATAGGATGGGAAAAGAGTCACTGAAGGCCACTGCAGCCCAGTTCCAGTACTCTGTGGTCAGTTTCTTTGTTGGGGGGTGACATCATCCAGTCTTGCTCTCTGTCTGCTGGGGTGACCTAACCTGCTGCACAAAAGGCAAAAATACCTGCTGAGTTGGTGGGGTGCACTCTGGCCATCATGAGGTAGGTTTGTCCATGTCCCTGCTCAGCATTTTGGATGGATCTTGCCTTCATTAGCATCAGATTCTGTCTGTGATATACATGGCTTTTGTGCCATGTCTGTTGTGGAGCATGAAACCTGCTACTCCATTATCACTGACTTCTCACCAAGCTATTCAGAAGGAGCATCTAATGAACAACAGTTTCTCCACAGAAAACTGTTTCTTGAAGGGGATCCTCTTACGCTGGTAATACCGGTCCCTGTCTGTCATGATACTGCTGCAGCCTTTCCCCAACCATCTGTCCTTCTGGGGGTGAGATACACTGCCCGCATTCCCTTTTAAAGTGTAGAAATTACAGCACTGAGGAACTTACTGGTACAGGGCTGCAAGGAGCCCGAGCCAAGTACACCCTCAGTAGCACCCAGACATACCACGCTCCAAAAACAATACAACTAGTATTAGCCTGGAGTTAATAGAACTAGTCTAGTTGTTGGATTACCTTCTCCATTTTTAGAAAGTTAAAAAAGGGGGCAGCAGGTGGCACAGTGGTTAGAGCTGCTATCCTGCACTGCAAAGACCAAGTATATATGGTTTAATGGTCTCTTCCTCATTGGCTGAATGCAGGGACAACTGTTGTTTCTGAAAATCATTTTAAATCTCATTAAATGTTTACAGCAACGCCTTTAAGGTACTGTAATGATGTAATGAAACAAATATCTATTCAAGAAATCTTAAATGATTTTTGTTTGTTTTTAATATAGGGGAAACTTGGTTGAAATATTCTAGAGGAAGTTGTTTCTGACACGGCTGCACTAGTGTAATTCTGTAGCACATTCAGAATCCGAATGCTGCACTCCATTATCACGGTCATCACCGTTCATTTTCCCCGTGTGAATAGAAAAGCCTAATTATTAATGTCGATTATGAACTACATAGGAGCTCATCGTCTCTCCGGGGGGACAATTATAAATTGATTTGGCCTCTAGTCAAATTATTGTCTCAAAAAGCAATTTTTGCACACCAAATTAAACAAATATTTCATTGTTACACCGTGACACAAAGCCCAGTCCAACAAAGATTACTTTACAGTTTGCAAAAGCTGGAAATCTCAAATGTACACATTGCTTAGCAACGGGTCAAATGCTTATATTCAGTATTAAATTATGCAAATGAATACAGGTTCACTTTGATTACCATAGTGATGAATTAACTGTGGATAAATTGCTTTGAATAGCTTGGTGTACAGAAGACAATTATCATGCTAATACTGACACCAATTAAAGGATTATTCAAATGAAAATAATGTGATTGCTAGCGGTTTGGAGTTAATCTGGATTTGTTTTTTTACCGCTATTTTGCTCTGTTATTTCACCCAGACTGATTTGAATCATTTACAGGGGCAGTTTTCTCACCTTTTTCACCATCCCTCTATATGTAAGTTAGAGGAAGTAAACATACATAAATGTGTTGCTATAATAATGAGTGCTTGCCACACTTATTAAATACTTTTTAATATATAAATATATATATTTGCACCTAGGGTCGCATTCCCACCTGATGCAGCAGGTATTTTTAGAATTTAACACGTCACTACATCACTGCACCTGTGACACTAACTATATAATATACAACCATTGTGTGGAACAGGGCTTCAGCTCCACAGCATGAAACATCATGGAGAAACTCAGTGATTGTCATTAGACTCAAAATGGGAAAAGGGAACTAAGAAATCCATTTTTGCGCACAAATTTTAAGTTTTTTTTAAAATACAGTGTGGGCAGGTAGCTTGCATTTGGAGCCAGCTGGTTTAGTATTTAACTGAAGGTGTGTTTGCTTTAAAGCCTAATAAAGCATTACCTCCGATAATTAGGTTACTTGAAATCACATCACTATTATGTCCCAAGTGGAATTATAGTTTGTTTTACAAATTACCAGATTATGAAAAGGATATTATGGCTGCATTAATGATAACACGGTTCAATTTCCATAGCCACTGTTAGCTTTGAGTTTTACCATGCTTTTTATCTTGGAGTTTCTTTCATCAGTCCTGAATGCCACAAAAAGCAATTAAAATTTTCCACACACCACATTCTTTTCCTAGCAAGAGACACCATTTTAATTGAGAATTCAACAATATCTGGACATCAAAGTATAGTGCTCCACAGAGGCAGAGGACTTGGCAATGCATTTTACTGTTACTGTGTCTGTAGAAGTAGTTTATAAATGAAAAATTTGGTAATTTATGGTGTACATTTAATCCTCACGGACCTCCAGCTTGGTGTTCCTCGCATCCTTGTTCCCTCCCCACAGTTCTGCCTTGAGCTCCATACGGGAGAAAGACCTCCAGCAAACTGGCCGATTCTCCTGTGCACAACTGTGTTGTTTTTCTAATACTGCAATTACTGGGTGTTTTGAAGAAAGAGCTGCGATCAAATCATACTAATTTAAAAATATCAACAACATCAATATCAACAGCTGAGCAACTACGCACTTGGAGGAAAAATTAGCATATAACCCTCCTGACTCAGCGTGGCCTTGACTGGAAAACACTCCTGTTGAGGGTTCAATAAAGCTGCAAACCTGAAGGACAAAGTTACTGCGATGAGCATCATGTTCCGAAAGGTAACAGACAAAATGTTGTTCTCTGCTGCCCTGTTAACAGCTGCATTATGATCAGCGCGAGCTACACTTGTTCTTTTCTGCTTGTGTTCAGTTCCCAACATTGTATTTTACACGTGCTTCTGTGCTGGGTGAGTAGGAGGCCTTTGGGCAGGTGTTGCGGTGAGCATCTGTTAAGGTCCGTTTAGGGTCCCTTCATACAGTTTTGCAATAGCAGACAAGCATCTTTCCACACAAGCAATACTGGGTCACCCTTCCCTCCTTCTGAGAAGCCCATCGCTGAGGTCAAAGTTAAACTATTCACACTCTGGATGGCAGCAGACTGTATGATCTCTGAATTATGTGACTTTGAGCAGAGGCATGCTCTCTTTATATGGTCCAAAAGCCAAAGCTTTCAGTCCAAATGACTTTGTGATTCTGAATTGGTAGCGATATGTGTGTTTGCGTGGCCTGCAATAGACAGGTGGCCCACTCAGGGTCTACTTTCTACCCAGGGCGGCCTCGCACCCTGTCAGTCTTGGGATTGGCTCTGACTGCTTCAATCCTTTCTAGATATGCAGTTTGTGAAAATAGATAAGAATGAGTGAATGTCTGCTTGAAAGTGACTCTAGTTTCTAACCTAAGCTCCCAGCTACCCAGTGATAAATATTAGGGCAGAACTGTGATGTGTGCAGTCAGTGCTTCAAATTTTATGCGTGGTTAACATCAACTCAAACATTATTTGACACCTAGTGTAATCCACAGAAAAAAGTGTAATTCTGAAATGCAGGCAATACAGCCCCTGATTGTAGGCTTAGAAACAAGATGTGTAACAAAAATGATGTATCAGAGGCCATGATAGTTTTTAGAATTTGGTTTATTACATCTATTTTGGAATAGTGTTTAAAGGGATTGCCTGCATGTTGGATGACTGTGATTAAGCATGTGAAATATCCTGAGAAAATGAATTCTGTTCTGCAATAGGTAAGATTCCAGCTGCTCAATGTTCAGAACATGAACAATGATTGTTATTGGCTGAGCATCACTTTAGAAAATAGTTTACAGTTATGGTGTGAGGTGTCAGCCTGACTAAAGCGTTATTTAACATTCATCTGTGAAAACATTGCAGCAGTTGATTTGTTTTAGCCACGTTTTTTGGGACTGGCACCATAAATGAGCATCGGTTGGAGGCAACAGCCAGCCTTTTACAACCTCAGTAGTGCAGCTAAGAATGTGTGTCTGCAGTCAGACTGCACTCACCTTATATGCCTCTTCAATGTTTCCAGTTCCTTTATAGTAATACAGCTGTCCTCATCTCGTGAGATCAAATCCTTCTTTCAGTCCTAATGCACAATAAACACGAGACAGTGTTGAGATGAGGATTTTACACCTCCCTTCCTGGTGGTTTTGCATAATAGAGAACAGTTTCAGGTTCAAACAATGATGTTGCCGTCTGGCTTTTTTTTTCTTACCCCCTAAATATGAAGAAGCATCTTTGATCCTCTGTAACTGGGCACAGATGTGTAGAAGACATAGAAGACAAGGTCACTCTGTGAATCATGGGAGCCCCAAGAGGGATATGTGACAGTAGAAGTTTGGGATGCGCAGAGCATCAGCAGAGGAGCAGGAGAAAAACTGACTTTAATATGTCAAACAGTTGTCAGATGAAGCCTTGAAGTCTTTGCTCCTTTGCCAGGTGTAGGAGACGGTCATGTCAAGGTTACAGCTAGTTTACTGCGTACAAAGAAGCATGCATGCATTATGCAGACAGACCCAGTCAAACCCACCAAACAAACATTTAAAAGTCTGGCATCCTGCCTCTTTTGCTTATATTAAATAAGTGCTGCTTGAAGTTCATGTTGTTTGAACATTACAAGGGTGTCAGATAACATCAGCTGACAGCGTTTGTTTTTATACGCAAAGTGACTTCTTTCTGCCACATCTGTGAACGATGTCCCTAAACTTACTCACATGCGCCATGTAGGTTTACACAGTAATAATGACTGTATTTATTTGTCTGTATATTAATCCATATACACATATAAAAGCATGCTAATTTCTTGAAGATCTGTCTGTCTTGTTTTGCTTTGCATTTTACTGCGGAACCCAGACCTACTCCTTAAAGACATTTTCCTACAGGCAATATTGAAATAATTCCATCTGATTTATTTCTTTTTTTACATTTTCTGTCTAAACTGATAGTAACAGAGTCTGATGTATTTACTCTGAGGATCTATCCTTTCCTGTTGAAGTTATCATGGAAAGACAGTGGGGTGGTTCTGAAAATGCTGTAAAATGGTCTCGAAAGAAACAAAGAATCAAAGTATTAAGTGTAAAGTGCGTTTAATGGCATATGACCTAAATATCCTGACAATATTTGTGATCAGAGGAGGGAAACTGTGAGCAGCACATACTTGAGTTATTAGTAAGAATTCCTGGTAAGTGAGCAGACATTCTAGTTATGGCATATCTAGAGGCATCTTGCTGTATTCTACTGTAACCTTTAGTAGAAATGTAATCTAAATGGTGCATTTCACTCAGAATCAGGTTGATGAACTGACTGTTTTTGCTTATATTTTCATTTAGAATGTGTTCTGACTAAAGGCAACAGGGGATGTGTACACACACACCCATATACATGGAACAACTTCATACACACATGCATCATACATCTACGTATCTGTGTTTTGCCTTCATTTCACAGTTAATCAGGTACATTTTTTACAGTTTTTTGCTTTTACTGAAAAAGTCAACAACCTTCTAACGTATCCGTGGGTTAAAAATAGACCCAAGTTCACTCCTCCACGAAACTTGACTACCTTATTCTTCCCATGCTTCAGTGGAAGTATTATTCCAGGAAAACATGATGATGTTGTGTTGAATCATCTGACTGAATTTTGTCACAATCTCCGCTCTTCAGGAAGAGCAACCATCGAGAAAGGTACTGCTATTAAATATAGATATGTTACCTAGCTCAGATGATCTGGTCCGTGTTACATGTGGCTGACAGTAAAAACGGTTCTCTGGGTTTGACTTTATAATAATACAAAAGGACTTTCACTGGTCATTTGCATAATTGCCTTGATTGCTCAGTGTTGAACTTGCATGTGAAAGCACTTTATTATACTGAGTCGACCATTTCTTCATTGAGAGCTTCGTCCCTAATTCACTTAATGAACTGCTGCTCTTCTGAACGTCGCGGTAAAATGCAGACTGGGAATTAGTCCCATTCAAATCACGTCTGTCTTAAAGATGCTGCTGTACATGGAACTTGTAGACCAGCTTCTGATCGCGGGTGAATAATGTCTTTGGTAGATTTGCTTCAGTCCACTGGCTTTCAAAATGATCTTACATTGTTCAAAACAACATGTTATGCAGTATGACTTCTCCTGTAATGGTAACTGTCATCTTTCATTTAGATATGTACATTTTTCAAATTGTCTGAACTATAATACTATATTCAAGCTTTGAATATTATGTTCATTTTCCAGCCCACAATATCTGGAACACTGCAAAGTTAGAAATGAAAAGGATAAGTTTCAGGCGTTATTAAATACAGTTCCAAAAAGAAATTTCTACATTTGAAACAAAAGGATATTAATAGTGTTTATAGTTACAGAAAAAGATTTTTTAAGCACCCGGGTTTTGAGGACGAAGTGTTTCGATCAATTTTGCAAGGTAAATTACTTACAGATCTAGTCAGTGAAACGTGAGTCATTATATATAAACAATTAACCAGTTAGTAAAAGGAGGTGTTCCAAAAGCCAGATTTACCCAACATTTACAGGAGCTCCATGTAGGCATTTTAAAAACATGCCCAATCTTTCAAAATCTTTACTTTTTATTATCAAAATTTGAATTTACAAAAATAATTACATTGAATCATCTCTAGCTATGGACTTTACATCAGCAATAAAAAGTGACTGCAAACATTGTATTACATTTCTCTCATGGCTTAAGTCTTTTTAAAAACTTAGTGCTTGCAAGCTAAAAATATTCAAATGTCGTGAAATAATGAAGACGTTACCAATTTTATACATAATACATAAAAATAAGTCAATTCATTTTGATGAAACAGAAAATCTGGTTGTTTTTGGTACAGTGCTTGAGACGCATAGATGAAACGTACAGTACGGTTGTGTCTGCATTTTAGTGCTCCATGTATAGAAAGAAGAACTTGACCAGTTGTCCACATATTGATTTAGATACAAAAAGCTTTACAGCCATCGCCTCCACATTTTCAAGAAAGGCAAAAGATAATGGCAGTAGCCACAAAAATTCAATTAAGAGCAACAAAGGAGATCATTAAGCCCCTGTGGGCTTGGCAGGTTACAAGCTTTGTGGGATGTGACTGCATCCCGTGAAGGAAAGTCCAGGTCCTGCTGCTTTGGCTGCCAACACATTTAATTACTCAGCTGTAGCCCCTTAATGACAACGGCAGGTTTACAAACAGCCCTGGACTCATTTGTCAGAAAACAATAAAAATGGCCCTTTATGTCCCCTTCGGGGACCACCAGTAGTTCAAGTGCTATTTTTCTGTTTGCTTTGTTTATCATCCAGCACACTGGTGACTTGGGCCCATCTGTGGGTAGCAAAGATGCCCACTCTTCACTCCTTTAGCCCTGTGGTGCTTATAGATTTTGATCCAGATCTTTTGGAGTAGATGGCTTCACTTTATTGTCATTGTCTCGGTTTTTTTTTTAACAAAGTCTGCCTTGTGAAGGAGGTTCTTCATGGTGACTTCTTCATGAGGAAACATGAAACAAACATGTCATTAACCGTGTAATTTCAGCTCAGATGGTCTGGCTTTAAATTGTTTCCTGGAAACATGATGCAGACCAAGAGTGAGATCATAGTTTTTGCTTCCATAAATCTATTGTTTGTTTGTGTCTCACTGCTGCAAATGAGGTCATGAAATAAACTTTATCAGAATGCACACCGCTGTTAAATGAAAACATACTTCAACTGACTATTCTGTCCATCATATTCTGTAAAGAGTGAATTCCTCAGTTGAACCCCATTTGCATCAGCATATTATGACTTTAAGGTCACATCATCTGGTCACTTATAACCATTTTAGAATGTCCTTTTTTTTACACGTCAATCACTTTTATATGACTAAAACAACTGAGGTTAAGAAGGAATCATATTGATGAAAAATCCTTTAACCAACTAGCATCTGATGTAGTTTTTAAAAGGAAAAATTAAGGCAAGATTGCTGTTTCTGGACCCTGGGGCACCTCAAGCCTCAAGTCTTTACAAAATAGATTTGACTGCAGTTAAAATTATGTAAATATAAATGACTTGCTTGATGATTTACTATATATCTCTTTATACGTCTATAAATACACACACACACACACACACACACACACACACACACACACACACACACAAACGTGCTCAACTATATATTATATAGTTATATATAACTATATAATATATTTATATTTAAATCATATATTTACTTTAAAATATGACTGATAATATCACAGATATCAATATCATATTATTAAGGTAGATGGCACAAAACAATATTCACAAAACACATTTCATAATATAAAAAGAAAATGTTCCTGTCACTTTGCTAAAAGGGTCTATTACCAGAACATGTTGAGCAGCTAATTATTATGCTTGACTGAGATTCTTTAATGAACAAATTTGATTTACATAAGCTCTTCATGAATACCATGCTTTTTATAATGACTTGTGACAGAAGGATCCACATTTTCCACAACACTGCAATTAGTATGAATCTGATTATGGACTCAGTTGGTGGTTATGAATGAAGACCTTTCCACTAAGCCTTTGTGATCTTTCCCATAGATCATTTAACGAAAAATTGTCTCAAGATTGTTGATGCCTGCTTACACAGTGTACTGTGGTTAGACATCTGCTGTGGCTCCATTTGCATTTTAAATATATTTGTTATTAATGATAAGTCATGTCTGGTTCATTTAATAATCAATTTCACTTTTGGGAATTTTGATTCCAGGGGTTCAGCTTTCTGCTCACATTGTCCAGGATTCTTCTTCTGCTGATACAGCTGAAGAAATGTATACTTGGTACACAATGTGTACCAGCCGCACTGAGTAAAAGCTGAGACTTATGCAGTATATCACACCGTCACGTTGAAAGAGAATAAGCAGACGTGCGCAGGCACAAATGCGATGAACTCCGTTTATTGAATGGGGCGTTCCGAATTCGTGGTCACAAGGCAGGCGAGGTTCGGGTCCAGTAAGCAACTCAGTGCAGCCAGACAAACAGCAAAGGGTGAGACTAAATCGGTGATCAGGTACAGGTCGGTAACAAAACAAAACAAGACTGGAAGAGAACTGCTCGGTATGCACACATGAACCATGGGGCAATACTTCACATTGGGCTGTTGGCAATCGCCGTTCTAAATAGGCACCACCTAAGAGGAAGCAGGTGCAGGTGATCAGGAATCAGGAGGGGTGGAGTCCGGAGCCGGGGGCGTGACACACACACAATGAAGTACATGAACAACATGAAAGAACACAATCAAAGAAATTTACATGTTTGGCCCTGATATACCCACTGGCAGCATATGTCATACACATTCACTATAATGAACAAAGCATTACTCATACTTTTATTATTTTATTCATCCATTGATCAGTGCTGGACTGTGGTGCACTGGAGTCTGTCTTAGAGGCACAGGACTCAAAGGAGGCCAAACCCTGAACTTTCCAGTCCAGTGTAGGGCAAATTCACACATAAAGGACATTTTAGTGGTACCAGTAAATACAAGCTTTATGTGAAACATGCAAATAAATACTGATACTAGTTACATTGAATGCTACATTTTAGGCTTGCAATAATTTGCTGTTGACTATTTTGTTACAAATATTGTAATGTTGTTACTTTTCCTGTTATAAAATTATCCTTATAAGAAAGTATTTTGAAAATGAATGCTCAATAAATACTCAAACATATTAATTCTAGTTTTCCAGAGCATGCTGTTCAGGTTTAGTCTGCCAGCAAATCTTGATGGTGTGTACTAAACCTGGTTTCCACTCAAAGTTTTGGAATTTCTGCTGATATAGGTTTTTAATGCTCATATACAGTACTGTGCAAAAGTCTTAGGCGCCTGTGGGAAAAATGCTATAAAGCGAGGATGGTTCCAAAAATAATGCCATGAATACTTATTAATCAATAAACCTTCTAAAAAGTGCAGTAGACAAAAAAAAAACCTCAATCAGATCAATATTTGGTGGGACCACCCTTTGCCTTTAAAACACCATCAATTCTCTTATGCAAACTTGCATGCAGTTTAAGGTAGAGGTTGGTAGGTTCTTCCAAACATTTTGAGGAACTGGCCACAGTTCTTCTGCACACTTTGACTGTCTCTGCATGTCCTCCCAGACTGACTTGATCATGTTGAGATCAGGGCTCTGTGGGGACCATACCATCTGTTGCAGGATTCCTTCTTTTTGCTGAACATAGTTCTGTATGACTGAGATGGGGTGCTTGAGGTCATTCTCAGGCTGCAGAATGAATTTGGGACCAATCAGAAACCTCCCTGATGGTAGATAAGAATCTACCTGTACTTCTCAACACACATTCAAGTTGCATGTCTAAGACTTTTGCACAGTACTGTACATGCATACTTGTATTGTACATACATGTATTGTAATGACTAATTTAAAAAACCAAGGCTTTATTGTTGTGCATCATCAGTAGTAAAGAGCTCCATCTCCATTTTTCATTTCTGCATGTGTATACACTTCAGAACAGTGAAATAAGATGTTTGAAGTGTGTTTCTCTGGCTATAACAAACTAGTTTTAAATACAAAGTAAATAATTCACAATTTTCACAAACAAATTTAGCACTATAAAAACTAACCACAATAAAGAAGCAGTTGATAATGCAATGTAGACAAACAACCAAAATTTAATAATACCTGGATTATTACTCTAGATGTGTTTTTGTGAAGTGGAACTTAATGAAGCAGCACTGTAAGAGGTCATTAGTACAATTTATTGCATAAATGGAGCTTGAAAACAGCACGTGCAGCATAATGCAAAACAGAACTGTTATATCTAATAATAATAGGTGAATATTAATAGTGAACATTAAACAGTCAATTTTATCACAAAAAATATAAAATTCAATAAAATGTTGTTACACCTAATAATAATATGTGAATATTAAACTATTTTATCACTAAAAATATAAAATTCAATAAAATATGCTTAGAAATATTTTTTAACATTTTACAAAACATGATACATTATTGTGATATTATTCAAAGCGCATAAATGAAAGAGTACTATAGCAAAACCGTGCAATACAAGGTAGTGTTAATCATGGTGTTACAGTAATATGTTTCTCATCTCCTGGGTTTAGCTATATTTCTGACTAATAAAACATCTCATGGTTTCCACTGGTCATTCAGACCTCTCGTCCTACTCGAGGGAACTTACTGGGTGTTACTCTGTTTGTGGCTGCGTTTCCCCATAAAACTGCAATTTAATGATGGTGGGTTTGGCTGTGTACAGGTGGTGGGTGTATTAAAACAGGGCAAGGAGAGAAAATCTACATCTGCAAAAATTTCTGACGCAGATGTAGATCAGGAATCAAGCATCTGACGCCCACACACACAGTGACACACATGGTGACACACCAGCAGTGGCAGACTGCAATGTATCCTCCCACATAGCGTGTGCTACATACCTAAAAATGTGGTAGAAAATCATCAACATCCTACATTGACCCTGAGAAGCAGGTGAGGTTTGTGCATCACACTGATTTAAACTGTGTTTTTGAAATGAGCAGGAAAGTGAGAAAATCCTTCTTCTCTAAGCTGAAAGAAAACGAGTTACACCCTGACTGACCTATTATTTCTTTTAATCCTTAATACAATCCTGTATCTCTTTAATATCATTCAGTTAATCTATTATTTAGAGAGAAAATGTGTGATAATCTTTGGGATATGCAGAGTATAAGACACAATGTAGCTGCATCTTATAGACACCTGTGCAACGTCAGTCTTTTTAATTTCAAAACACGTCAGCTTGTTTAGGTGCACTAGTTGGCATTTTAAGGTTTCTTTAAACTTTTTTACCTTTGGATAGTCTGCATTTTACATTTTAATATGTGTTGCCTGTCCAATACAAGATTTGTTAGTGGTACAGCTATTGATAAAAGTATGAATATATTCAAAGTAAAAGAAAAATTAAGCCTGAAATGCTTCTTAAATTCCAGCTGTAAAACAGAAAAGCAACAAAAAATTAGTACTAATTAATTTATTTATATTTTTTCTATTTATGTCAGTGTTTGTCACACATTGCAAACTCCGGGATTTTTCTTTAACTCTTGGTAACCAAGTGCCAAAGGGGTTTACAAAAGTGCCACAATAAGTGAGGAAAACAGATGCTATATACAGCACTGATAAATAAACTCCACACTGCATATATGTGACATACAATAGGTATCTACACCATCCTGTCACAATAGAGCAAATGAACCCTTTAAACAGCCTCCCTTCTGCCTTTAGGAGGACTGAACTACTTCACACAATAATAGAGGTCCGCACCAAGTAAACACAGACAGCAGTATAACATGATATGTTATAAATCTATGTATTTTAGTATGTTTGAATATCACTTACCCTTTTGTTACAACCTATTCTTATTATAAAATACAATTTTTAATTCAAGTTAATTACAAACTTCTCCATCATTAAGTTTTTCCATTCAGCTCCAACTGAGCATGTTCACAGACAGTATAGAAGGCCACCTAGAACGTTACTTTGTCCTTTTTGCCAGAGCTAAACGTAAACAATGCTGATCAGTGAGTACCCCACATGGATGAATGGAAGAACATAATAAAAAATTTTGAATATGTCTGTTCAAATATACAAAATTACATTGTTAGATCGATGGTGATAATAACTCTGGTAATGCAGATGTTACAGTACAGTATTGCTTCAACATTTGTTTTGTTCACAAATGACTAAATTGGACATCTTTGGAAGATTTCAGAAGTTTTTTTACCAGTTATTCAAACTTCACAGGAGAAAGGAACCAGACTTAAAATATCTATAGAAGAGATTTGCTTTATTCCAGTAGGCCATTGTGCTCCTGGTAATCTTGCGATTTTTTTCACACCCACGTCAGAGGTAACCAACACCAGCAAAGCCCAGGGCAGACATGCCCTTTGTAAAGCCTTCACTTTGATCTTGGAGATCCAGAATACATAAAGGAGTGTGGATATGTTTCACAGTATTCCTCCAGAGGTAGAATGACTCTCTGCAAGCAGATTTTTTAAAACTATGTTTTGTGCAAGAGGCATAAGGCCCCATAAATCACTGCATGTCAAGGTTAGTAGTTTTGTGAATTGCATACACAAGCTAATCTGACTTTTAACTGTTGAATGATTCCCACTTTGGGACCTACTTCCCATCTTCCATCGTGCAGTTATGAAACTATGATTAACTTGTGGACCCCGTACTCATGGGACGATGAGGCAGAATTCCTTGGTGATCCTCCATGTGCTCTTACTGATGTCCACCCATTATCTGCAGCCCTGTGTTGAAGGCTGTTCCACTCGGAAGCACACTCAAGGCCACTACACCACAAATTAACTCAACATGAGGACAGAAGTATAAACCTGATGGACAGCAGAGAGTTGTGTCAGAGGAGAAATTAGGCATTTGGCTTCATTCACCCAAAAGCACTTTACAGGACACAATAGGAATGAGTAACCAGACATTTAATGCTTGTGGTTTGACCATAAGATGGGTTGAACAGATACCTTTTAAGCTGTTTTTTATGTCAGTAATTTGATTCACTTTGACTGGACCCTGAGCATGTATTTACAGTAACAGCTGGAGGCACAGCTTCATTGCCCAAATAGTTCCAGCTGCTCTCTTTTGCCACGGACAGTCGCAAGAGGTTTTTGTGATAGTAGTTTTGCGGGGCATGGCACTCAAAACATAGAAAGTAACCTGAAATTTGTTTGTATTTGAGTCGCAGGAGGAGCCTTCAGATGGTGCCATTGAACGTGGTTTTTACAGAACTATAAATTGTACAGAACCACAAAACTCCTACCTGTAAAAACAGAAGGCATTCAGAATTTGATTTGCTATCATTATTTGTTAGCATGAATATAAAGATGAACCTTTTCATTCACTGAACAATATCACTGGCTGTCTTTATCTGAAATCCAAAAAATAACACAGACATGGCTTGATTTGTAAGCATGGACATTATGACAACTTTATAATCTTATTACCAAGGACACTTTATTCTCCTGTCCTCACAGCAGCACAGCATGTAATGTCGGTGACTCACAACATGTGGCCTGCACTTCTGGCCATTTGCATGAATCCAGCAAACTGCATTCGTGTGAGTTTCCTCCTGTAGTCCAAAGTCACATGTTTCTAGTGAATTAGTCTCTGAAGTGCTCCCTGTGTGTGATTGCCCTGTAATGGTCTGGCATCCTATCTTGAATGTTTATACATATACACCATATGCATTTTATATGTATATATGTCTGTAAAAATGTATATATGTGTATTTACTTATACAGTGAGGTAAAATTACATGGACACCTAATAAGTGCATAATTTACTTATGTGGATACTATCTCTAGAGGCCACTTTTTGTCCTGTAACAAAGCCAGGTCCTTAGTAGCGCTGCTGCTGGACAGCATCTTCAAATTCTTATAACAAGGCACTGCAAAACATACTGTCACATCAAACAGACTTTCCATCATTTCATTTTCAAGGGTCGCCAAAAGGGCAGACAGCGGCTGGAGTCAGCAGTCCAGATACACAAGTCACGAGTGTGTGCAATGCAGAGGTACATTCTGTTGTGTAAATCCCCCTTTGCGTGGTGGAATTCTGAGCATTCACTGGCAGGACATTTCTGTGCAGTGAATTTTAAGTGTGTGTATTGTCACGAACAATGTTTTTGAATAAACAGATGTAGTTGATACACAAACCACACAAGATTATGAAACAGAGGAAGTTACAGAACAATGAAACAGAGCAGAAGACAGCCTGGACGGCGGTGGAGCTTCAGAACAGCACCTAGTTTGACCACCATTTTTCTTGCATAACTTCCTCAGTTGTCTTGCACAAAGTTTTTATACAGAAAAATAAAATGAGCATGAAGTCTCGCTGCAATAGCAAACACCAGTGACTTGAGCTGTAGTAATACTGTGTAAGTGTATACTGATTCCTTCACTTATATACTGTGACCTTTCCAGTTCAGTGCCGCTTTTCAACCACAGTGCAGGGCATCTGTCTTGGACATTTTCATTGTGAAGGCAGAGCATATAATTATAAAGGACAAGGACTAAATATGGTTTTCTCTAAATCTATGCCAAGCCTGTGTGTTTCTACAGCTACCTACAGTGGGCAGTAAAGCTCTAAAGGTAAAAGTAACTTGGCACTGATAGAAACCTGTTTCTCGGTCCAAACAGTCACCATATGTGTAGTTAGTGCAACACCTATTAAGAGAGCAGCTATAGGACCCATTTCTATTTAGGGGTGATTGACATTTCATGAATTACAATTGACAGAAAATGACCACTGCTTTCACATGAACTTATGATTTCCACTTTAAAGCTAAAGGAAACAGTAGTTGTCTGTATTGCCATTTTCTGCATGGTGTGGTTTTTTTAAAGGAGTGTAAAGACCATCAAGAGGAAACCAGTCCTTGCTTTGCTCAGGCTCAGTGCACAATGTTTTAATAAAGGAAGTCAATATGTGGTGAAGGTAACTTTTAAACCGTGTTTAAATACTTCCTGCAGATATATCCAATCAATAGATCTTGATCCCTTCTGAAGTTGGCAGAATTTGGACAAGTGGGGACAAGGACACAGCCTTTTACTGAGGATAATCCAAAGCGATTATTGCTTGTGCCACAACGTTCTTCTTTTGAGGCTTGCCCTAAAAATACAGTGGACTGCAGAATAAAGGCCTGTTAAGGATTAACCTGGATTAACATTCCAAGGTTTGTCCTCAGTCCATGCCTGTCCCCTGCACTGTTGACCGAGTGACAGAGGAAGCTTAGGACACCATCATGCAGTCAAGGTCATGACCGTGACTCTATTTCCTCTTTATTCTAATAAAGTGCAAACAATGGACAGTTCTTCTGGAATTCTGCATGCCTTGTTACGAAGGAAGGGTGAAGAAGTTGTGTGTTGAGAAGTGAGGAACAATGATGCTTGTGCTGTTACTGTGAACATGCCCCCCCCCCCCCTTGGTGAGCCACATGGGGAGTAAAAACACAGTGCTGAAGGAAATACTTTGCTGTGCATTTCCGAAATAACAAATAGACGACACAAGAATAGGCTACAGCGGTATGGAGGTGTGCAAAATACAGACATACATGCTCTTTGGTTTTGTCATTTCAGAGGTGCTGAACTGTGAAGCACTATTTTGTCACTCAATTATAATCTAAATTTACCCATAACCATGTAATTATACCCTATGAGTCTTCAAAGCTAGGTGCTATTATTAGTTTCTAAAAACACTGGCAAATGGTTTGTGGGTTTGCAGTAGCTGCAAAGTACAGGTTATGTATGCATTCTCATTGTTTAAAGGATAGATTCTTTTCTGAAACCTAGTAAACTTCATAAGAGTTTAGCTTCATGTCACAGTTTCATAAGCATAATGATAAGTTAAACTTTCCAGTCAGTCCTAGAAATAAAACAATGTTAACCTCCACATGTATTTATTATCATTACTATAAATACGGATGTGGATGAATTTATTGGTACCGTTCTACTTTTTCCAAAAAACTGACAAATTTCTCTAAAATAAATTGAAACTGACCTAAATATTTGATGTCCACTGTTCTTTATTTAAAATGTGATTTAATTTAATAAAGCAAAATCTTTGCTTTTGATTTATGACAACATATTACTTTAAAAAGTATAACACAAACATGGGATGGATAAAAATATTAGGACAAATAACCTAATACTTCGTAGCACACTCTTTGAAGACAAAAACTGCAATCAAGCACTTTCTGAAGGTCAGAATGAGATTTATACACTTCTCTACTGGTAGTTTGGCCCACCCTTCTTGAGAAAAGTGTTTCTGTTTCTCAGGTTTGATGGGAGCCTCTTGCAGCTGAGAGTTCCAGCTCTTTCCACTGATGTTCTGTGGGATTCAGATCATTTAGAACTCATAGCAGGCCACTTCAGTATGGTCTAATGTTTTATTCTTCCATCCGTCCATTCTGGGTGCTTTCTGAGATATGTTTTGGGTCATTATCTTGCTGGAGGACCCACAACCTGCAGATATTAGCCAATACCTACTGAAGCTGTTGCAAGGATTTATTTTTATATATATTGCATATGTGTGCATGTGTATATACAAACATACTACCACTGCCATTAAGTCTGTGATGTTGTTTTCAAATTCATACATTACTTAAAAATAATTACTTTCATTAAGTCATGCAATCTAAATAAGTATTTTGGTTCTTGCTGAGGATAAGGACTTGGGATCTTCAAAGGGAGTCTGGGTTATTGGTTTTTGTGTTAGAAGCTTTCACCAGAGTTATGCTAAGAATATGGTTAGAAAACAATCTCCAGTTTAGACTAAATGTAGAGTTTTCTACATGAAGAAGACTGAGCTGGTTCCCTCACATGACCATGTCCCTTCAATTAGTTTGACATCCGGGAGATTAAAAAAATAGTAGCAGATTATTTTTTGGATTGACAAGCCAAAAATAAACAAAATTCTCACATGACAGCAAAAAGTGTATTTTTGCTGCTTCTCTAGTTCATGTGCTCTATTCCCATATAGCTTAAAATGATGTAAACTGGGCTGAACATAAAGGAACACAGATTTATCTGAAAAAACACAGTGAGCTTTGACCCAACTTAATGCCTTTCTTTTCTTCCAGGTTGCATTTACTGGTCTCGTAGTTTGATTGCTAAATAGATGCCGTACAGCTTCAAAACACCATCCAGCTGTGTTTACCACTGTGCCAGTCTAGCTTTTTGAATTCCTCTATTTTTAGTAGGACTAAAATTTACACCACATGTTTATCCTGGCTTCTGTAAAGCCTCTGAGAAACAAAGAAAAAGTAAAAAGAAATGGTCCCCTGCTCTTGCTACAAACACTTTGTTTCAAAAAACAAAACTATATTATTCTCAGGCTGTTTGCTTTTATATACTCAGAGATGTTATGTTGCAAGATACACCTGCTGCTGCTCCTTTTTTCTTTCCACCATTAAACTAGCATATCTGAGATTATGTTAATGTTTTCACAGGGCGATCAATACCTACAATGGGGTTGTATTTCACTGAGTGGGATGTGGACTTATCTCTCCTATTGTTTTTAACACAAAGACCCAGGCGGCTCCATCTGGGCTGAGCTTGAGTGCCGTTTGGCATGCCAGGAGTGGCCCAGCACTGTGCCATCTGTGGCCTTTTGTCTCTACTGCTTCATGGGCTCACTGGGTTGGTGGCGCTGATAGACTGGATAGACCGGACTCACTGTGCTGTTGGATGTAAAAACTGCTCTCTTGAATGGGTAGGCTTGACTTACTGAGAATGTTTGTGCAATTATGTCATATTCCTAGTCCATGTGCCACTCAATATATTCTATGTCAGAGGAAGCTATCAAGCAAAAGTGAAGGAAACTCCTGTCTTGTATGATCAAATAATTAATCTGGAGATTAGACAGTTGTAACAGTCTCAAAGTGACATTGAGGGACATATTCATATGGATTCTACTGATAGCTGGAGGGAGAGACAAAATGTAACACCTTCATTAGCCCCACCTCCTATAGCACTGAGTAACTTATCATAATCAACCATATTTAAAAAAAAATTATTCTATATTTCCCGTCCATATGATGGACTGTTTTCTGTGTTTATTCCTTATTATTAGAGGCATAACTAATCTATTTTGTGTTTCATTGTGCATATGCAGTTCTCATTCTCCATTTATACAATATCAAGGGCCCCATTTCTCAAGGACATATTGAGAGAGGTGAGAGAGGTGAGAGGGGTAATTGTGGTTTTGTTGTATACAATATTCCAGAGCTTCTTTCACTTGACACATTTCCAAGACCTGGAATCTCATAGGTTTAGTGATGCCCTTGTTAAGTCATCCATTTCAGAACAAAATGGCAGTTAAACATTTTAAATTCTTTCTTTAGTTGCACTGAGCAAGCACTGCTAACATTTCTGGATGTATACTAGAAGTGATTACTATTAAAACTTCACTTAAAACTTTGTTTTAAACTCATTAGTTAGAATAAACTTATCTGGTGTGTTACTGTGTACTCTATGTATAGACTGTCCAGGCTTAAGTGAGAGATGCTGGTCATACAGTTAATGAAATCAGGTTAGTACATTATACTGTTTCAGTCCTTGTACTTAGACATATCAACACTAGTACTAAGTTCACCACACTAGTATTCTGATCACCTCTTTTTCTCTTTCTCAAGGATATCTTCATTCAAAAAGCTGATCTGGGTGCTGTCGTGCAGCGTTTCCTCTGCTTCCTTGAGCCACCCTACTCTTTTGGCTAACAGAATCTGTGCCCCACCCAGACTAGCTGCTTTCCTGCTCTAAGATTTTCACACCATTTGCACCCAAGAAACCTGTACTCATACTACAAACACAGTCATCTATGATTTTTTTAAAAAGGAAATAATCCTTACTGAAAAAATTATATATAATTTTCAAAAGACTCTAAATGTAACTTTTGTCTATCAGCAGAATAGAGCAAAACTTTTTTTGCGCATATTCCCACATAGTTTTATATTATCAGCCATTTCCGGTTCATATTAGACTTAATGATTTAGCAGACCTTGCAAACTGTGACTGCATATTACTACTGAAATATAGGTCACCAGCTACATATAGAGCTTCTACTGAATGAAGAAAGGTCTTCTCTGGTGACTAGCTAACTTTTAGCAAACTAATTCCTGAAATTATACAAGAATGATTTTAGTACATTAAAGATTTAGTACACATGATTTTAAAAAATTAAAGCATTGATTTTTGCTCAGTTTTTGTTAGAACTGGTCTTTTTCAGGCACTTTGAAGTCCTGTATAGCAGAACCTCACCTGGTGTTATCCATAACTGAAGGATAATGGATGAGATCAAGGCATTGTTGTGAAGCTGTGTCATAACTTGGTAAAGGGTATTAAATAATTTCAATCATGTGCACAAAAACTTGTAAGTCAAACACATATCTGGAAGGATAGCTGTATATAGATGTTGTCAGTACATAATTGCTATAACTGATCAATAATCAGCTGTACCATCACCAACTAGATACCCTTAATACCCCCCTTCAACATGCGCACACACACACACACGCACACACATTTACTTCAACATACAACAGGCACTCATTCTCACACAAAAATGTGGAAGATGTGATGTTACCAAGCTCTTGATTCTCTTAAGAGGATCTGATTATTCATGCAGTTTTTCTGTTGGTACAAGTGATTTTCCCACTGCTTATGTTGATTTTACTGAGTTTCCTCATCTTGGACAGCTGTTAGATGTCAAAATCAAACTTTGTGTACAAAATGTATGTTGACTTGTGATGTCTTTATAAGCAGCTGCACATGCATATTCCCTCTTGGTGGGACAACAGTCAGGTGTGTCACACGCAGCTAAACTGTACAAAGCGGTGTGCACATGTGGTTTAAATCACAGTGACTGGCTTTTATGGGTGAGGCTGTGGAGAGAATAGGAATCCACTTGTGTGGTCGGTGTGGGTTTACCAGAAGGAAGTCAGGGCTGGTTTGCTCATTAAACAGTTGAAGGGCAGTCAGACCTCACTATTGGGAGTGCATCATGGTAAATTATGTACTTGTGGTCTTCCAGAAAAAAAAATCAGTGGGGCAGTCATTCATACCTCTTCCTAATAGTAAAAAAGTCAAAACAGAATGTACTTGCACATGTACAGGTCCAGAGAAAATGAACTTCTCTAACTTATTTAACTTATTGCTGAAAATTACCAACGACAAAGGGGTCAAGTAAGCATAATAAGACAAGAAAAGAATCTATTCAGCTATGTTGCTCATAGGAAAATTCTAGTAGAAAACAGTCAGGGCAAATGTTCTTTTCCTTTTCAAAAGTTTTCCTTCAATCAAAACATTTTAATATATTTTAATACATTTGAAACATTTAATACAAGAAAGACTGTAAATGCATTTTCACATACTTCTAGTAAATAGGAGAGAGACGGATACAATTTTTAGTGCGTATTTTTGTACATTTCATGTAAAGTTACATTTATATTAGAATGCAATCCATTTCAATATACCTGCTTTGAACCATTGAAGTGTAGATGAAAAGCAAAGCCAACATATTCACATTGTAAAGTAATAATTTTGGGTATCAATTATTTTTAAAAAGCTACACTGCTTTCATTTGGAATATATTTTAAAACCAGAAAGCTCGTCTGCCCTTTTTTAAACTAAAAAAATAAAAGTTTCCACATGTTGCCTTCACATATATAAAATTTATATTCTGCTGGTGACTGAAGTGACTCTAAGTTTGTTCCAGTGAAAACTACTGACCTATTGGGGTCAGTATGTAAATGGTCACTGCTGCAACTTCAGAATTAGTCAATGCTTACAAGTCACACTTGTTTATATTTGTGGGTGTGAAATGCTGTACATTTATCGCCTTTCAAGAAATACTGAATTTGGATGTACTGTGGTCACTGAAGCACTTTTGGTCCCTAATCCTAACCTAATTTTTACATTTAAACATTTTTTAAATAAATCCCTGAGAAGGTGAAAAAATGTGTTTTTGAGGTTGTAGCTACTGCTGATTCTGTGTATTTATAGCTTTGCAGTTATTTCACCCAATCTTAGTTTTAGGAAGGACAGCAAAACCACTATGAAAAGTAGACACTGGCTGAATAGTGAAGGTAAGGGGATTTGCAGAAACTTGGATAGCAGTAGACCAGAATCTTGTCACACCTACTACTGTTGGGTAGTTCAGTAAGCTTCTCTGTTTACTGAAACCAAAAACCACTGCGTGTAAAATGGGCAGTGTCATATTACCAGGTCTGAGGTTGCATTCTGAAATTGGTGGTGGTCTGCCAGGGTGAAAGGAAAGTGGTTGTGGTTTCTCAGGCTAAAAGGAAAATTAAAAAAGGTGTGAACCTCAGAGTCCAATGTGGTTTTTTTTGCACCCCTTGGTACATCAAATAAATCACCTGACTCAAGATACCTTTTCTTTAGTTCTCACCGAACTGATTTCGTCATGTCAAGCTTCGTCCTCTAAAGACGTAGTTGAGCTTTGAGCAGTCAGAAGTAAAACCTACAGCAGGAGTACTCAATATTTTTTAGCTGCAGTCATTCCTGTGACTTGGTCCAAGCACTACATGTGTAACAGTCAAGGGACATATTGAATCTTAAATGTTTAAATTGGATAATTATTGTTTATTGGATTTTATTCAGGTATGCTGTGTGTTCATGTGTGACCTGCCCCACTCTTTGAGACTGCTGTCAAGAACCTGACCGCCTGCATCCAGCAGCTGGTACTGGATTGCTGTCAGGTGACAGTGCAGCTAGAGAACCTGCAAGGGATGCAGCTGTGCTGGCAGCAGGAGCTACTAGGAAGGTGGTTGGAGCCATAAGCAATGGATGCTCCTGCAATGACCCATGCCCTACAGCATTGCATCAGTGGCTGACAGGAGACAGGATCCTGACAGGGGAAAAAGAAAGCTTGAGCCATCTTATGTTGTTTCCAAGTTTTGTCACAGTTTTTGCATTGGTATTCCTCAAACCCTGGAAGACATATTTTTCAAATAAAGGATTTATTTTATATGTGAGTATGTAGTAAGAATGATGTATTTCAGTAGTAAATACATCAGTAGTAAATAAGTATGATACATTATAATAATGATTTTCTACTTCATGTAGACAATGCAGCTTCCTCTATGTTGAAACTGTTTAAGTGGTCTGAGGACGACCTCTCAAAATCCTCATAATTAGACAAAATGGCACCATTTGGTGTTTGGAAAGACTGTATGCAAAATATTTAAAATAGAGAAACATGTGCTGACATTCTCTGAAGAGCTGACAGACTGAGTGATGCTAGTGCCTCACAGCTCCTGGGCTGTGAGTTTAAGACAGGCTGCCCGACCTGAGCTTGCATGTTCTCCCCATGTTCGCTTGAGTTTCCTCTGGGTACTCTGGTTTCCTCCCACATTCAAAAGGAATATGTTTTAGGTGTACCCTGTCTCACCCTCTAAGCTTCCAGAATAGACCCCTGACTGCCACAACAAAATCAGTGAATGAATAGCCTCTTTTGGAAACAGAAAAAAAATGAACTATGAAAAATAAATATTTATTTAAATATTCCTCTATTTTTCATCATGACAAGCTTTTTTTTGTATTTGCCACGGAGCTACCTTCTTTTAATATTGTGGAGATGTTTCAGATAGCTTTCACAAAATCTGCTGAAACAGAAGGTAACGCTTGCTCAGCCAGGAAGCATGAATAAAACCAAGTCTTTCCAAAGGCTAAATTTAGACATTGAAGAAAAACTGATCAAATTACAACAATATCAGAGACCAAATGTAAATACAATGAGTTTTCAAATTACTTTTACATAGCAAAAGTAAGCACTCACATAGAAATACTAATGTGTGTTTTGCAAACCTTTTAGGGATACATGACAAAAAAGGGTTCATGAGGGTAGCAAATACAAAAATATTCAAGCAAACCTTGTAAAAAATACCTTTAGGAACATTCCTATGAAACAGAATTCTGCCTTCAAAAGTATATCAGGTTGAAAGAACTCTTAAATCATTAAATATATATTTAGCACTTTTATATCTTTTCAAGGTCTGTGGGGGTGGGCTTTGGAATATTTTTATACTAGAGTGAGAGTGAGTGTGATGCTTCCACAAAATAAAGACAATTCTACATGTTTGAGTGTTTGACACTTACCACTTTTTAAGAGGCCTAAACTTACCTACAGAGGTCTAATAAATGTAGATCTCTGACCTGCCATCTGGTAACATGAGAATGGGAGAATTTGATAGGACCATGCACCACGGGGGGCTGAAAAGCGTGTCGAACAGCATTTCTGGGGGCTCAAATTCTTAACACACCCATGTTTGTCACAGTGGACATCCACAAAGCCTGTCTGTCCAGTGAGATCAGCAGCATTTCCTCCCTGACTTTGAAAGGGCCTCTGACTGATGCTGTTCACTTTACCTGCTGCCTAAAGAAACAGGCTCTTCCACACAGAGCTAGTCTTTTATATTATTAGAAAAGAAAAACCTTCTTAAAATAACTGAATGAAGTAACATCAGAATGAAAATACCTTAAATTAAAAAAAGTATTTTTTCATGATATAAAAATCCTTCTAATCAGCAAGGTCCTAAAACTATATTAGTATTTATTGCTGGTGCACACATTAATGTAAATTATTGCTATTAACCATTAACCAACACCTTTGTCCAAGGTGCCTTTTAGTGTCAGATAAATCAACTTTATGTGTGTGTGTGTGTGTGTGTGTGTGTGTGTGTGTGAATGAATGTCCAGGTGCTCCAATTAAAAAAAAAGAAAAGAAATTATGTAGGTGAAATGTTAATTTTTCAAGAGAGGAAGTTAAGTACTTCAGACATCTAAATATTTACAGATGGAATTTCAGACCAGAGCTTCAAAATCCATTTTTGCCAAGCATGTCAAAGAGAACAGCCTACATCCCAAGACCTCATCAAAAAGATGTGAAGTGACTTCAGTTTAGGTTGTGGTACAAGGGTGGTATTTTCACTGTATCAATTATAAGGTAAGTACCTTGATCAAGGAAGAGGGGGATGCGAACTAGGAACCTTCCCTTTACAAGACACCGAACCTAAGCGGTATAATACCTGATGATCTTCGGTTATTTCGAGTCAGAAGTAATTCAATTGTTCCTCCTGAACTGCAGCTCATGTCATGCAGGGACGGCGCACTATGCGAGTGTAAAGTGATGCCGGTGGAGACAGAGACCACGCCCCCCGAGGCGCCCCTCTCTCCGATTGGCTACCGCCGATCAGGTCGTCTTTCAACTGACATGTTTGAGCTCGCGCAGCGTCAGTCTCGCCGTCGCGCGCTCGCGTACCGGGGTGAAGCGCGTGTTCGCCGTTTATCGCGTTCCGTCCCATCGGATTATCAAGTGGTTATTGAGTCTGGAAAAGACTCGGATGGTCTCGAGATCGCAAGAGAATTGCGCGCCTTTCCCTACATTTCTATGACATTCTTAGTTTTTTGTCTTTCTCTTTCTGCATTAGAATTTGAACACCTTACTGACGGATTTTTATATCAGCGAAAAAAAACTTTTTCCCCCTCAATTCAAGGTATGTTTATTTTAGTTTTATTTATTTGATATTTTTAAGATGGTCTAGTGTACATATAGCTTTTCACGTAAAAACACATCATTTGTGCATAATATGTTTATATTATACATTATTATTAATTATTAATCGATACTTTAATTTGCTTTGATTGTTCTGCCTGGCGGGTAGTTTGCGCTGCACATCCATCGCTTTCTTTGTATAAATTCATAAATTTGATTTTTATACCTGCAATTTATTGTCCGCAGCTTGTGTTCAATATTTCATATCTCAATAATGTCATATGAGCGTTTAGTGTGTCTTTGAGGACGTTAAAGGTACGCACCCCGTAGCTACATTTCACTGACATGAAAATACACATAATAAACACTAATAATAAAGCTGAAGGAAATGAAGTGTATTTATTTATTATATATTTCCCGGTAAATACATAATATATGAGTGTATGTCAGCAAAGCTGATGCACGAGTTCAGCACTTGACCACCCAGCATGCACAGCGTCAAGGTGACAGGGATGAAGTTTAGTGATGCTTCAGATGTAACTTTAGTGTGTTTGCTGGTCACAGTAGTGTGTCACTACAGCGGTGTAGATGCCAAGGGGTGTGTGGTGGGTGAAATGGTTCCATTTGGAGATCTGAGCGCATACTGTCACTTACTGTCACTATTTTAGGACCACAGTACAGTGTGTTGTGAGAGGTAAAGAGGATTTCTTTGGCCACAAGTCTGGATCACCAGTTTTAATCTCCTGTCCTCTTAAGACATTGTGTTGAGTGGTTGTGCTTAAAAAGGCCACATAAATGAAGACAAGACACATCGAATCCTGAAAGGTGGTTGTTTCAATATTGCACATTACCCGGTGCAGTGTGCATGTATGAAGTTTTTTCATTGTAACTGCTTACATACGTTTGTATATTTACATTAATTTATTTAACTAATGCCTTTCCCAAAAAGCAATTTACAATGTTAAGCCACTTAGAATTTTTCACCCATTTATACTCAAGTTCTGCTAGGGTAACTCCAAGTGAGTACATTGCTCCAAGGTATTAAAGCAGGAGGTGGGATTCAAACTTGTGATCTCCTGAAGCAGTAGATCCAACCAGTACACCAGTGTAATGTGCAGGCCTTTTACCCAGCAGGCCCTGGAATATTATACTTTACCAAGGTGAGATTTTAGTATTACCGGAAATTTTACTGTGTTTACTTTGTGGCAAATCTGGCTGCTTTATATGCTTTGTAAACCTTGATAGGCAAAGTAACCACAATGATTTCGACCTGCAGCTGTATAAATGCTTAAATGTAATCTGTAGTTGAACTGTAATGTGAATGTGAGTGATCTTAAGTAAACTAATGATGAAATATATTGCATACTCTTTAACTTTATAGATTTTTACAGGGAAAGGGGTTTCTGATTGTACCACCTGTATGCAGCACCATCAGGTGGTTATTTCACATCATTAGTAACTTTTGGGCCAGGCATAGCTGATTTTTTAAAATGCAAATCTGTTTTTTATTCTAAATTTCTTTGTGAAACACACTGCAAACAGCACTAGCAGCACATTTATACCACACAGGTGGAACAAAAGCTGTTCTTTTTGCTTGAATGCATTAGTTGAGGTGTCTGTAGCACTTATTTTGGCTTGTGTTCTTCCTTTGCCACAGAACCACAGGGAACCGCAGGGAATGTCCCTTGTGTTTTTGTCAGGATGTTTACAGGGTGTAGAAAGCCTGTAGATCTCATGGCTGTAGGTTCTTGGGGTTTCAGCCATCTGACTGTCAGCAGATAAATGGCAGCTGTGGCTTCATTTCCCCCTCCTCCACTTCATGGCTTTTGCTCTTGCTCTGATCCCATCACAGAGCGTTATTTGCACCTCACTGCCCTTAGTGAGTACATGTGGGGTCCCATTCATGGTGTAGTTTCATAGCCTAGTGCCCAATGGTTCCAGGATAGGCTCTGGAGTGCTTTCACCCTGACTAGGACATGGCAGCTAAGGATAAAAGAGATACATACGCCAGCACGCACAAACACACACACACACACACACACACACACACACACACACGTACATACATACATACATACTTATATACATGCATATATATGCAACCTGTAATGTATATTTTAATATATATTCTATCATGGCTTCTATCTCAAAAAATAGTGTGTTTCCTCATTTTCAAAGGGTTAGTGTTCTAACCTCTTGTACTGTAAATTAACTTCCCCCATGAGAGACTCCCTGAGCTGGACAATCACAGGACATCTTGACTCAATCTGTCATCTCAGCAGTCTTTTTGCAGAGGCCCTGTGGTTAAACATAGCATTGCTCCTCCTTGTGTGCATATTCGTATAAAGCAATTGAGATATTTTTAGACACTAACCTGAAATGATTTTTTACTGAGTGTAGACTTCCTATGGAGAAAAAATAAACTGCCATTATATATGTGATTTTTAGTTGCCTCATTAACAAAAGTAACGATTAAAATGGGTATGCATCATTTTCATACTTGCAGCACAGCCCAAATAATTTGTATTTACTGTATATATCATATCATTTTAATGTAGTTGTTTTTATTTTCAGAGACCTAAATCAGTTTGAAAGTGATGGTCTTTGTTAACTGAAGAAGTGACATGTGCCTTATAAATCTGACAGCTGGAACTAAAATGTAAACATTTTCCTGTTTGTGTCTGTCCACGTGCCCTTGTTTCACACCCTTGTCTCAGGAATGGGTTGTGTGGCAGCTCCTGCTTCTTGGCATTGGACAAAAAACCATTGCAGCAGCCGTCCCACCTCAGAATACCTCTAGCATCACAGTAACAGTGTAGGTTAGATGATGGGGGCCACAGAATGGGCAGAGAGTGGAGGGACATTGCAGCAAACGACATCTCAAAAAGTTGACTGCTTTATCCAGGTTGCACAAGGATTTTTAGAGCACCTGGGAGATAATCAGACTGGCAGTCTTTTCTAAGTGGTTTATCATTAAGCAAGGTACTCTATTGTTTCCATGATTACTTTATTTAAAAAATTTTGTAGCACAGTGTGACTCCATTAAATTTCAGTCCTCACTATAGGCAATTGCCCAGGTTGACACATTATAACATCTGCCCTGGCTTTCGCACTTTAAAATGAATGAAGATGGTTTTAATTATGTGCTACAGTCTATATTTAACTGTTCTACACTTTCATAAACACTTTCATCATTTTTGTGTGACTGCTGACACCCACTGTAATTTAATTGTCAAGCCACTTTGTAGCACTGTACATCCCACTGACTTTTGTGGCGGATTTGATACTAATGATTGCAGATGTCTTGCATATCTGCTCAGATCTTCACATTTGCCTGTTTAGGAGGCTACAGTCTAGATGCTGACATCTGGATGCTGTCCTCACGATCCCACAGTTTTGCTGGAATGGGGGAACACATGGTGGAACAGGTGTGAGCAGTTCTCGTCACACTTACCGGACTTTCATTCTAATGTAAATGTGTGACATGACAGAGGGTGCAGGGGGATTGCATGCCTCCTCCTGGCTCCCCCTAGTAGCCCCACGCCTTGTGGCCTCTCCATAGACAACAGTCTGGAGAAACTGATGGCAACCACAGGGTGGCCCATAGTCTGGAGTTTGTGCGCCTTGTGCTGGTGCAGTGAATGGTGCCATTGTGTGAGTGAGAGTCTGACTGTGCAATGGAGAGACTTGCCCAATGGCCTAATAGCTGCAGCCCTTGAAGAACCAACGTGATTGGGGTTGGTGTGAAAAGAGCACCCAGCTGGAGGCAGGGTGGGCAGGTCAGGAGGGTTGGCACAGCAGCTTTTGCTGGCATACCAGTTCCAGCTTCTTAGTCAGGTGGCCATTACCACAGCAATGTACAGCCTGTCTCTGAAAAGCACACTTTCTTTGCGAGGACAGCTGGCAAGGGTGATGATCATGATCGCTGACTGATTGTTTACATGCTCCTGGCGCTCCTTCGACTCACCCAATAACCTTTGCACAGGGCACCCCTGATCTGTGTCCCTCTTTGTTCACAATAAGCAAAATACCATTCCCAAGATTGGGTCTGCGGTCAAAAGTTTTTTCGAGATTTTGCTTATCGTGCTGTGTGTCAATGGCTGCATTGTGCCAGCACTCACGTGAGTGAATGGCTTGAAAAGGGTTGTTGATCTTCGGCCTCTGTGCGCAAGATCTTAGCTGAGCTTCCAGGAAGCCAGCAGCAGCATGATGGACCAGGAAGTGTGTTTTGCCACCCAGGCCACATTTTTTTTCACGCATCACAAGGATGCCACTCTGTTCAAAGGAAGGCCTAGTGTTGTCCAAAGCTTTCACAGTGGCACCGTTATTTGTGACGTGTGTACAATATTGTGACAAACACCTCTGAGGGATCATTATGTCTTTTTGATTGATTTTTGAGTTTAATATTATTTGGCCTTTAATTAATTTCAGCATTTTGGTGTTGTGGGGAAGCACAGAGAAATATAATGTCTCATTCTGACATCACTTGACTTTTTTCCTTTTCTCTGTTCTCTTCAGGTAAACATGCCTCAGACACCTCCTTTCCCAGCTGTGTTTGGCACCAATGGGTACAACAACAACCTCTGTCAAACCAAAGAGGACTGTTACGGGGGGCTGTATTACCAAGACAACAACCTGGTGTCAGGATCTCTTGAGGCTCTCATTCAACATTTAGTCCCCAGGGTTGACTACTACCCTGATGTGAGTTCTTTTTTCCTTTTTAGGATTATCAATATATTTGGTTGTTTTAAAAATGACTAAGGCTGTATGTATAAAGTGTCTAATTGATTCTGTATTTGTTTTTAGAGTTTGTTTTGGATTTAATGAACTAATTCTAGAGTCATGGGTGTCAGATATAGTGAAATTTTTGTAAAATGTCCAAATGTCTGTAAAACTATCTACAAGAAACACAAGTTCATTAAATAACAAATGACACATAGAAGCATATTTTGAAACTATCATCCAAAGTGCCAATATATGAACCATGGAATTTTGTTAGTTAAATCTGAAATCTGTTAAATTGGGGCCTGTGAAAATCGAGGATTTGCTGTGCTGCCATTTTCTTCTACTTCTTAATATGTGCATTTGTCGTGAAGAGAAGTCACTGTGTTGAACACATAGAATTTGCAACATTAGAAGACAAAATTAGACCAATGTAATGCTTTTAGATAAGAAAATTTGACAGATTGTCTCTTTTGCAAGCAGAGGACCTTCATCTTTACCTTCCTGCTCAGCTCTCGCCTTTTCATTCACCCATTTGAGCTGATGTCCAAGGTGTATTACTTGGTTGTGGATCACCAGAGGCTCAGTGAACCTCATACTGAAAAGGTAACAAGTATGGGTTTTACTGTGTATCCTCTCCTTGACCATGTTTCCCCTTTTTGGATTCTGTGATTTCAAGGCATAGAACAGAAATAATTTTGTGTTACCCAGTGCAGGTGTCTGACATTAAGCTATGTTCTATGATCTATGTTAAAATATATGAAGTTTGGGTATTTCTTTAAACTCACGCTAGGTGTTCTTTCTTGGTAGTTGACTGTGTTTGCAATGGTCTTTTCTGGTTTTATCACAGATGAGGATAAGAAAGATCGCCCCAAAAGTGTTACAACTGCTTACAGAGTGGACTGAAACTTTCCCCTATGACTTCCGGGATGAGCGGACAATGCGTCGCCTGAAGGATCTTACCCACCGGTTAGCCAGCGGAGATGAGGTCTGTCTTCCAGTCGCCTCCTCCATGCATCTTGTCTGTGAAACCAACCTCAAAGTGTTTTCTGATTTCAGACAAGAAAAAAACTGATGTATTTTATAGGCCAGCAGTGTCTTCTGTGGCTGTTTTAATGACAACATTAGGGTTTGATGGTTTAGTGTGTCGCTCCTCTCCATGGACACATATATGCAGCTGGTGTGGCAGATGCAGTTCTGTTTAAACTGCTGCTAGGATTAAGAAAAAAAACACTACTGTTTAGAAAAGAAATTCACATGGACTGCCGGTGGGCTGGCATGTGTCTCGGAGGAGCAGGATGGGGAGTCGGGGGCTATAGCTACAGAGCTGCTGCACACAGAGAAAGCATACATTGTTCAGGGATCTGCCAGCTTCTGTCTGTCACATCACTGTGTCTTAGGCAGCATTTGAATTGTCCTGCAAATGCTGACTTGAATATCACAGAGTTTAACACACGCCTGTTCCGGTTTTATTTGTGGGACCATTTGATACAGTTGTCATCACATCAAAGCAACAGTATTTGTCTGACTGATTAATGAAGTAATTACTTTTTAGAGTTAAACTTTCACTGGGACAAATTAATAATTCGGGTTTAAAATTCTACTTTTGGAGAACATCCACTTTTATTTTTACTCCAATTTTGAAGAGCAATGCTTAACATTTTTTGCAGTCTTGTTTTTAAACTGTGCTCTATTCTCTGCATCAGCAAACCACGTGAATTGAGTTAAATAGGCCCGCTTTCACTTTTCAGCTCCAAACTGTGTTTTTAGAGCCTCTCTGTTGTTTTTCCATCCGTACCTTATGTTATTTTTCCCTCATCGTGGAGATCCCGTGGTTTTGCTAGTAGTGCCAAGTTGGATGCATGCGATCCTTCCTCGCAGCAGGTACCTGCAGGTCACTGGGTCTGTGTTTCCAGCTGAGGGATTAATGTGGGTAAAAAGCGGCTGCCTGAGACAGACAGTGATCAAGGACGAGTGCCTGTAGCAGTGCATCCTTCTTAAAACCACTGTTCATAGCAGCACAAACGCAGGGTTTCCACACCCAGGGCCAATTTGGGCAGGACCACTTTGGCTTGGCCCTGTTCCTTGTGGATGGCCACTGTCAGACCTGCAGGAGCTTCTGCATGGGCCTGTGACTGTGTGGTCAGCAAGCTGTCCTTTGTTCTTTGAAGTAATAAGAATTGTCATCAGTAAGAAGCATTCTGAAATTAGACAAGTGAGTTTGAATGATTTAGACCCTGACCCAAAGAAAGAGCATGACCTGTTGGATTTATATTTACTATGATAAAAAATGTACAAGATTATTATTAAAGGCCACATACTACAATAACATATTTGGTATATAGGTAGTCCCCAATATATGAAACTTACAACAACCTGGACTTTTGATGGCCATCCCATTAACCTTAGTACATTTTTTCTGAATTTTGATGTTTGTAACGTCTAATGACAACGGCTCTGTCTGCTGTAGATAACATTAGCTGGCCGTGCTAAGGCACCATATTTGTCATTGAATTAGTCAGGGATGAGGTGCATAGCAGCTTCTGTGGTTTGTGATATAAAACATATTATTCACAAATTTTTAAATTTGTAGTTTCATTCAAGTTTCTCTTCTATTCACAGTGGCTAACATACAAAAAGGTGATTTAAGATTAAGTGAAAATAATAGTGTAGTTTAAAAATATAACACTGTAGAGTGTTATTATTATTTTACTAATGTGATCAAATTAGTGAAAGCATATAACAAAGCCGTATTATAAAACAGCATTTGTGGTCATTAATTGTTTATATATCCTTATCGTTTATGTAAAGAGATTTGCAGGTTAATGAAATTGATTAGATTGTCAGGACAGAACCCTGTCATAAGTTGAGGATCACCTGTAATGCTGTATAATTGTCTGCTTTTAATGCATACATTAATTAAAAGCTTTTTCAGACCAAGTTTTGGTGTCTATGTGCAGCGGGTCCACGATAATGCACAGGCAGCTTGTCCTGGTGCCTGTAGCTACCACACATGATCTCTTAATTTATCACTGCTCCTCAGATGCTTTGAGAACAACAGCAGGTGCTTTCTAATGCGCTGAAACTCATGACAATGAGATAACCAACAGCTATGTGCTTCAGCATTTCACTGAGAACTGCAGGGCTGCATTTATGCTCGTAGTGGGCAGGAACCTGGCTCGAAACCTAAAGTTCACCAAACTTATGGCATTCGGCTTTTTGCCCCTCAAACTTCTGCAGCACTATATACCTATAATAGGTTTCTCAAACATCTGTCAGTAGCCATTTCTGGACTGGCTTGGATAGAGGGGACTGTCATTATAGAAGTGGTCAGCTAAATAGAGAACTGAGGGATGTGGGCTGAAGTGTAGCCAAGCAGGAATAAAATTCTGTGCCCCTCAGCAATGTTTGTGCACAGTCATCCATAGAGACCAAGCTCACATCCATCCATGCCCCGCTTCACACCTCGTCATGGGGATGAGGCATGATGCGGTATTGTGGCATCAGAATAGAGGCAGAAGGCAGTATTAACCAGGCTCTCTGTTTGGGGTCACACTGTGCAACTGCCCCTTTGGCTGCCAGGACCATCTGTGGAAGGAGGGCAGAAACTGACATTTTTTTAATGTAGTGTGTTGGAATGAAAGGGGTGTGTTCATAAAAAATGTTGGCTAGCTATCTTCAGGAAATGTTTCTATGTTAACCTCTGCCATTTGAGGCAAAGCGTACCCAGATGGTAAACTTAACATACAATAGCAAATATTCCTCTAATCTCCAAGCCTGTCTGTCACTGTAAAATGTGTTGTGGTGAACTGACGGACATGGACGCAAAGATCTGATCACACTTTTAAGTAAAATGTAAGAGAATCAAGATTACCTAATATGAAAGAAGCAGTTAGAGGTGTACTTGTGTAAAATTGAAGATGGTACTGGAATATGCATCAGATAACAGTTATACCTGGATTAGTGCTCTATATATGTTCTTGAGAAATGGAGCAGTGAAATGAAAACGAAAATGCGCTATAAGTGCTCATTAATATATTACATAAATGGAGATATGTACTGTAATGAGTTAATTTAACCTTAAATATACATATATGTATTTTGTTCTTTACTCTCGTAAGCCTTATATTAAAGAAAAGGTTTTTATTAAACAGACAAACTACAGTGGTGTATAGCATTAAATGTTTATACAGGAATGTAAATTCAAAAAAGGAAGAACACATAATGACAAGTAAAGCTACATTTGGGGCAAACAAAATGTAAAGTGGAACATCCAATAGGAAGTACAACACGTTACTGTCCCACACTGAATTACTATTCTGGAGCTTGAACACTGCACACACACAACAAACTAGCAAAACAAATACAACAGACTCCCAAAAAACATTTTTGAGTTTTTTAAGTTTATTTAAATATGGTAAATTATGATAAATTACTTGAAGAACTAAAATAAAAGAGCTCTATCATAAAGTATGTTTCCTTGCACAGTCCACAGACATGCGGTTCAGGTTGATTGGTCAGTCTAAAGTGCCAGTAGTGCGTGTATGTTTGTGTGCCTGTGTGCGTCCCAACCAGTGTGTAGTTTCGTAGCCTAGTGCCCAGTGATTGCAGGATAGGCTCCAGACAGCTGCGACCCTGACCAAGGTAAAGTGGTTGAGGAGAATGGATGGAAGGACAATCACAAAACAGAGCTAAGCAATATATTGCTTTATATAAATAATTCAGTGCCTTTTTGAGTGCAAATGCATTCTAAGTGCCATGTCAATACTGTCAAATCGGCAAAATAATTTTGTTTGCTGAAGTTCGCAGTGAACCATCTGCACATCAGCAAGGATCTTGATATGTCCTGCTGAGAGGAATTTATTATCATGGGCTGACAAGTGAATTACAGCAAAGGGGACAGTCATCTGTCTCACCAGTAACCCTACTGTAGCCAGGTGATGGATGGAGCATGTTTCAATTTCCCAGGTGCCCAGCTGTCTCTGTGTGACACATCCATCACAGAAAAGATTATGCTGAAAATTTTGTTGTTGACGCTGCAGAACTCAGTGGGTTTGTGGACATTCACCTCTGAGGATGTGGTTTTGAAGAGGCCTTTCTCCTAACAGCCCAGCAAATAATGTCAACAGTGTCTATGGGCTATTCTGCAACCACCGTTCTTCGTGGTCTGAATGCTTATCTTAGGTCATGTCTTCAGGTTATGTTTTGTATACATGAGGTATGAAGAACAGTTGCTAAATTTGCTCTTGGAGCCCAAGAAGAACTAGTTGAGTAGCTGCCTATCTGGCTTCAGAGATCTCATTTTTAAGGAATAATTGGTACCTGAATCAGAGTCTGTTAGTCAGTACTTTGTACATTACAAAAGTACATGTTGCCACCATGGTATGAATGTACCTTTACTGTCTATTTAAGGTCATTGGCTATGTGACAGTTGTGAGTGTTATGTCAGAAGCAATGACCACTGGTTCTGGTGTTCTTGGTTTATTGGAGCAGCTCTACCGCAAGGCTGTCCAGCAGATGATGCAGAGTCTGATCCGCAAGCTCACGGCCCTTGGCCAGTATGAAGAAGCCTTGATGAAGATCAGTGTCACGGTGACAGACAAGCTGGCTGTGCTGAAGATCAAACCCCAGGCTTTCCAGAAGGACATCTTGAGCATCTGCAATGACCCCTTTACCTTTGCCCAGCAGCTCACCCACATAGAGCTGGTGAGTGGACAACTCAGTTTGTGGAATGGAGAGAAGGACTTTTTTATTTTTCCATCACTGCCTTCTGTTCCACAGAAGAAAAATATTTGAAGTTCTTAACTGGGAAGTAAAAGATTTGGTGCCTTGTTCACCATCTGGAGGATTACATAGGCAGGTTTGACTCATAGATCCATCTTTTTTAGGAGAGACTAAGCTTCATTGGACCCGAGGAATTCGTCCAAGCCTTTATTCAGAAAGACTCATTCGACAATGATAAGGTAGTGATGTTCTAAATTATATTTCGGTTTTTAGAGAGATCGGAAATTTACCTTTGGTAAAGAAAAATTTTACAAGGCAGATTCCTTTGTTCCTTCCGGTAAAATTTCTTTGTACTATAAGTACAGTAATACCTGGATTAATGCTCTAGATACTTTCTTGAGAAATGGAATGCTTAATGAAACAGTGCTTTCAGGGATTTTAATACTATATAATAAACACTTATGTAACATAATACAAATTGACTAGTTATACTTTGAATGTTAGTGAATAGGTATAGAAAACCATCTACTTTATGAACAACGGATATAAAATTTAAAAAAAAATATTGTTCTAAATGTAAATTATGTTATGATGATAAATTACTCAAGGGGCTAACATAAGAGTGCTGATGCAAAATGAGCTATTACGTTGGGAAGTTTACGATGTATTTTTAATGTAACTAACACTGATGTCTGTTTTAAAATCACTGGTGACTTAGTTCTGTAAATGGGACTCTACGTGTCTTTGCTGCCGCAGAGCCGGTTCATAGGCCACAAGAAGGCGTGCAACCTTGAGGCTTATGTTGACTGGTTCAACCGACTCAGCTACCTGGTGGCCACAGAGATCTGCATGGTGAGCAGACCATCGCTGTTGCCCAGCCTCCTCCTCTGTTCAGCTACTTCCTGTTTGGAAGGTGCACGATTTCTTTTCCTCTTCCTCCACAGCCTGTGAAGAAGAAGCAAAGGGCACGGGTCATTGAATTCTTCAGCGACGTGGCACGGGAGTGCTTCAACATCGGCAACTTCAACTCCCTCATGGCCATCATCTGTAAGAGCTAACATTTCTACTTCAAATTGCATTAACTAACCACAGAAAATCAAGTCTGATCTGTTATTTACCCTGGTAGTGGAAGAAAGCAGTGATTCATATAGTGAAAATTCATAAACTGATTATACAACCATAAAACTACTTTCAGCTGAAGCAGCTGAGTTTGTTTAGGTCAGTGATTTTTTTAGTCAAGTAGCAGCTAGATAGAAAAAGTAGGAAGATTTTCTTGTTATTAGTAGTAAAAGCAAACTGAAAGTATTTTCAGTTTTAGAATCCTTCGTCACCACAGTCAGGGTCGTGGACCTGTGTGTTAAGGTGGCTGTAGAGGCAGCTGGCTGCCTGTCAGGGGAGGGGATTGTCAGCACGACCAGAAGGCAGATGGTCAAGCACTGACCAGGCAAAGGAGTTTTGGCAGCAATGGGGAGGGCGTCCATCTGTCCCAACCTCATCTTCTCTTCAGAGACTTGGCTGTAGGCAGACCCCAATTCCTCAGGGAGGCAAGGTGGGGGAAGCGAGCAAACAAGTCATGGGAAAGGTTCCCCCCTCTCAATCCTGTTTGTTTCTGTACTCTGAACAGCACAGATTGTGAACTGTGACATAACAGGCTTCTCAAGAATTAGGCTAATATATGCTGATATTGTTATTATTGTTCTTTATTTCACTGGAAAGGATATTATTTTTGTGGTTAGAGCGGTACAATTTCTAATTTCCTTTGACCAATCCTGGTAACACTAAGAAGTCAGGTCTATAATGATGATAAGACAAAACAACAAAATAAGACAATACAGAACTCACATTTGAACATTATGTCATAGTCTGTTTGTGCTAATCTGTTTACACTTAAATTCCACTGTGTGATTGAAAGTGAAAAACAATGGGGTGCACAAATGAATGAGGCTTTTTAAATGTCCAGATTTCCTGAATGGTGAGCAATAGCATGACCAACCACCTCTCCTCTCCTTCACCTCTTCATAGCTGGCATGAACATGAGCCCTGTGTCCAGACTGAAGAAGACCTGGGGCAAGGTCAACACAGCCAAGTTTGATATTCTCGAGGTAAGGACTAGACCAGCTTCAAGTTGCTCCATGTTTACTGTAGATCCAGGTGAATAAAAGCAACAGGGTTTGTGAAGGAGCATTTTCACACCATCTTAGAAAATATAAAACAGAAATACAGCAATAGTACTTTTTTCATCATAATTTACCATATTTTAAAGTTGAAAGAAAGTACATTGGACTAGTGAACTGTGGGTGGTCTGAGAATTTCAGTTGTTAATATATCCAGCATAATGTCTGCCAAATGTGTGGGTTTTTAACAGTGCTCAGAAAAATACTAAGCCTGTGAGTGACTCAACTCTCTCAACAGTCTTTTCAAGAAGAAAATCAATTTAGTTCTACTTGTGTATGCAGCGTTTGACGTGTAAAAAACAAGTTCTAGTGCTCTCCTTGTTGCCATATTACTGTGCATGTTAGTTGGAATCAGCAAACTATTAAGTTTTAAACTTTGAAGTGAAAAAGCATACTAAGAGAGGTTGCTGATGTTCATAGTATATATTTCTACAACAAAGGAGACACAAATTTCGAACAAGCAATAGGAAAACAGCACATGAGCTGAGCTGCAGCATAACTTTGTGCACCCGGGGCAATAAAATATAACTCGGAGGGCTATCATGAGTAATGTCCATGTACTACAGCAATATTTTGCTAGGAGAGCAGCTCAGAAAGAAAATCTAGTCAGTTGAGGAGAAATTAGGGCACCGGAAGCTTATGAGAAGTGCCAGTAGTCCAAAGAACAAAATGCAGTGGTGCTGTTACTGCACACCCCTGTGTACTGACCACTTCAAGTACTGTGTATATGCATATGTGTGACTGTCTTTCACTTACGACCTACCCGACATATGACAACTCACACATGACAACAAAACAGTCAATAGTAATCACAATAATGACAATAACAATAATGAAATGGACAAAACTCTATAAATATGTCAGTATCATTTTTAATGATTTCCAGGAATTCTGGTAAGTGAGTGGATATCTGTTAGCTAATTAAAATATGTATACATAAACATCTTGTAATGTCCAATGTGCAGTATAAGTATGGTAGATGTACAACTTCACTGCACCACGATAACGTCTACTGAAAGCCATACATAAGCATATACTACAGGAGGATTGAGCACTTATACTGTAGAGGAACAATATTATGAAACGTTATGAAAATGCATATCTCCTCTGTTTGTAGGTGTAACATCATAGGGTAACCATTACATATGGGGAATGCATTACGAGACAGTGTGCTGCAACACAACGGCAGTGCCCACAGCCAGCAAACATCTTCTTGCATCTCACACATACTGTACTTTTTTGGCAAAACTTTGGTAAAGAATACAGTATTAAATAATTTTAATAATGGAATGGATAATATGCTTTACTGTGTACCAGAAATAAAAAATAGATCAAAAACAGTTACAAATGTTACTACTGTTTAGTAGTCTACACACATAGAAGTAATCACTCTGTCATGTGTATGATGCAACTTACAACCTGGCTATCTGTCCTTAACCTGGTCGTAAGTTGAGGCCAGTCTGTATATGTATATGCATATGCATATGTATATGTATGCTCTTTAACAAAAGGAAGCTTATGGATTAGTATGTAGTACATTTCTTCAGACAACATACAAACATACATTTCAGCTATGAATACATTAAGAAAACAGCTTGAATGAAAAAACATATGGTAGTAACGCTGTGGCTCATAGGGCTTGCGGTGTCTAATGTTCCTCCTGACAGCTCAGGCTAAGAGCTAATACTGGAAAATGACTCACTGTCACCTCTTTCCATGGATGGGGTGTGATGTAGGTTTTACATCATGTGCTGTTTCCACAAATGACAAAGACTCACACTTAGAATTTAAGAGTTGAATGACCTTGTGGCATCTGTTCTTTTACCTCACAGCGTCAGATGGATCCTTCCAACAATTTCTACAACTACCGAACGGCACTCCGGGGGGCTGCACAAAGGTCCATAACAGCACATAGCAGTCAAGAGAAGGTAAATATAGTGACCTTTCTTCAAGAAAGCCACTAATATGGAGAAAAATTCTCCTCTGTTCTTACTGTGTGTTTATTTTAAAAAATCAGGATTAAAAATTAAATATGTCACCTCACTGAAAATGTCACCCTACTGTCCGAAGCCTAGGAAAGCGCCATTCCTGAATCAGAGGTACTGCAGTCCTGAAGACATTTTGTTCTTATCTCTGGACTCTGCTTTTGCTTTTTGAATTTAGATGGATTGTTGGACCTGGGAAACACTGTTTTGCAAGCAATAACAAATTAAAATTCCGGCACATCATTTGGAAAATGTAAACACCGATTAATGATGGCAAATGGACCAATGTATTCAGGCAGCTGCACTATCAAAAATTTTGAAAATAAGTGGGCCACTCCAGCAGGCAAAGGGAAATACAGCAGTTGCTGTCGTTTGCTGTGATTTGTTATTGGTTTTGTTGAGTTATTTACACTAAACTTGCTGTGCCTTTGATTGGCTTCGAATGTTACGTAATCCAAAATTGCTAGTAGAGACATAGAGGCCAGATGAGAAAGACTGTGGGGGGGGTTTGACGTCAAGAGGACATGCTGTTTCCTCCTCAGATATATTCTGCTCCCTTGTGGGAAACATGGCAAAGAGCCAACTCACATTTTGTTCCCAGCAGTCTGGTTCGGATACCCCGACCCTCACTCCCAGCTTTTGCTCACTGGGGTGCAGCTACTCAGCAATGGCCATGTTACTGAAGTCCTACGCAGCCAGTCGGCACATTGCACCTGTTTTTCTAAAGACGTCTTAGGGCCTGTAGGAGGCCCTCACTATGCTGTCAGTCACCGGGAAGAACACAAATGCTCTAGGTTTGACTGACAGTTCGAGACACAACGTTCCCAGGCAAATTGGGATATTTGCTCCTGTGACTTCTTTGGATTTTTCCATGCCAGTGTATTTTTACCCACTTATTCAGAGGTGACCATTATGTAATATGTTTTTCCCAAAATACAAAAGTGCTTTGCTCATCTCCCTGTAAGATAAAAAAGATGAAAAACATCATGTTTAAATGAATTCTGCTAATTTGATTCAAAAGATTCAAATTTTGCAATTAATGCTCTATTTTAACCCTTCAGAAATTTTTGAACATTATATAGGTCACTTAGATCATGACTGTTTAGTTCCTTTAAAGGCACTTTTACAGCATAACTTTGTATTTATACCTGCTTGATATTTCAGTTAAAAATTAAAGTAACAATGCCAGATCCTGCTAACCATTTCAGTTTCACTTAGTTTTTCAGTGCTGTTTATGTTACACTATGTGCTGTTTCTAAATGAAGTACAACCCTCTCACGTTCTTGTTTAACTGTAATAGTACCGTGCTGCTCTGACATCAGCGCTCTGCTATCATCTTCAGGCTGGAATATGTGTAAAGCATATTTTAGAATTTCAGATCAGCTCCAAATGATTCATATCTTAATTATATCAAAACAAATGGGTTTTTGCTGCAATTATTATTATTATTATTATTATTATTAATAATAATAAAAACAACAACAACAATAATAATAATAATACATTTTATATTTAGCTGTGTTCTGTGGTATAGTTTGGGATATTAGCATTTCTCATTTAAAAACTTTGGAGGCAAGGATTGCAAAAGATTTTGTCACTAAAAGCTCTTTTTCCTCCTTCTTCTCATACAGATTGTTATACCTTTCTTCAGCTTATTAATCAAGGATATTTACTTCCTCAATGAAAGATGTACCAGCCGACTACCTAATGGATATATTAACTTTGAGGTAATTACTGCAAGTGTTAAAAAAATACTGTCTTAAATAACAATATACTGTATAGCTATTTAAAATTCTTTGCTACCTAAGTAGATGTACAGGTATCCATACAAGTCTTTCATTTCTGACTTTTCACATATATGCATGAAATTATTTTATTTACCTTTTACTGAGTTAAGACCAAATATGAGGCTGATTTTTCTCGCTGAGAGCCAAGTGTGGGAGGTTCTCCCATTTATTCATTTAAGTAACACACCCAAAGTTAACTTATAATCTAATAAGATCATTTAATTGTTTAATGTTAACATGTCCCAATTTTATCACAGAAATTTTGGGAACTTGCTAAGCAGGTGAGCGAGTTCATGGCGTGGAAGAAAGTGGAGTGTCCCTTTGATAAAGACCGCAAGATCATGACATACCTCCTGACTGCTCCGGTATTCAACGAGGATGGTATGTTCTCTCACGCAGTCACCCTGCCATCACTCCAAACAAGCTGCCCGAACTTCAGATTGAACCTCAAGGAATTAAACCACCACTCACTCCAGATTATCTAGATATTTTTAGCCCATTTTTTATCCATCTCATGCTAATTCATCTCCCCTGAACTGGAAGCTCAGCTGGTCCATCAGCTTGACTTCTCATCTTTTCATCACACGCTGAACTCGGGCAGGCTGACGTGCGACTCCATTCTGACCCCAAAGCCCACCAATGGCATGTGCCTTAGCTGCGGCCTCCAGCTGCCCAGGCTTTGCTGGCCAGGCCTGTGGATTACAGACACAGAGATTAGTTCCAAGTCTCTTCTGATCCTCACACATTTGGTGCTTCTCATTGCTGTACACTGTGGTTAATGCACATTCGCATAATGTGAGGGCTGAAAGAAAATCTTGGATTTTCTCAGTAAAACACACCTTCGCTTTTATAAGCAGCAAATTGTAAACAGTTGATCTCATTTTTAGTCATATGTGTTATTAGACATGCATATTCTTTGAAGTAGCAGTTTTTCAGGGGTCTATATTTTCTCTTCTCCATAAGGTATTGAGCTTAATGTTCCTTCTCATCTGTGGAAAGAGTCAGATTTAATTATGATGAGGACATATTTGTCTGTTGTTACAGCCCTGTATCTGGCCTCGTATGAGAGTGAAGGTCCTGAGAATCACACTGAGAAGGAGAGGTGGAAGTCTCTGAGGTGTGTGCCAGGCGTCCGCACGGTGCATCAGGCATGTCAAATTACATTCTACCTTATGTCACACCACCTTTGTACATGGCTTTTTACTGCCCTTGGGTGCCAGCACCTTGTCTCCCGTGGGGAACCAGTGTAAAAAAGCTGAAGGTAACTTATCACTCCAATGGCAATAATAAAGTTTAATGTCACATGTACGTGACTGAAGTAGGATTGTGGTTTGTGGCAGTAATGATAATAAGCCTTTAATCTCTAACACTGGTCACATTCTTGGTATTTTGGTTATATGAACTTTTTTTCTTGTTTTAAACTATTGCCAAACTGTGGTATCAATGTGTAAGGCTATATTTTTTATTTGGATTTGAATGATATGAGATGCTTATTTGCATAGTTATGAAAAAAAGCTTGATTTGAATGTTTCTTCTGAAAATGCAGTGGTCACAGATAGTTAAGAACATCGTTTTTGCTTTACAAACTCCTTCCATATTTTTTAGGTTATTTGTTTATACCTCTCACTACCATTGGTCTTCAGTTTATAAAAAAATGAAAATTGATTAATCCTACCTCCTATAGTACTGTTTTGTCATACAGCTCCTCTATTTTAGCCCTTTGAATAATCTGTCATACCATGTTATCATACCTTTAAAGATTTCAGAAACTTTTTTGATATTCTGTATTTGGTTTTGATAACATACTGTTTTCTGTGTATATTCACTATTATTAAAGGTATAATTAATTTATTTTACATTATGGTGCACGAGTGCCATTTTCAAGCTCCATTTTTGCAACATTCAGTTCATTTTATGTTTATAGGGCGCCTCATCTCACTCAGTGACTCAGTGCTAAACAGCAGATTAGGATAACAGAACAGATAACAGGTATATAATGAACCTATAGATAGAGGTGAAATGTTAATGAGAATAACTATACAGGCTATAAGTTCAAAACAATAATCTCTACTGAGTAGAGAAAAACAAACAACTCCCAACCAGGAGACAAGGGAGGAAAATTAACTTCTGGGGGTCCAAGTGCCAACGGCTGCCCCCCTCTTGGGCTTCTACATGTAGAAAATAGTGCCAGTAGTAACAGCTAACAAAGGTTATACTACTAAGGGACACTGTGTAGGACAGTGAAGCTGAATCAAGTGATGTTGAGGTGCAGGTGAGCTGGTCACATCATCAAGGCATCAACGATATACTGTATTGATAAGCTCTTACAGCACCGTTCCGTGAAGCTCTGTTTCTCAACAACACATTTAGAGCGCTAATCCAGGTGTTACTCTGTAGGTGTACGACTGCTGGTGTGGGAAACCTTACAAAGACAAATGGGTGTCCTGCTTCTCTTTCTGCTCTGCAGGTCCACTCTGGTGCTGAAGTACTGAAGATGTGCTCGACATGCGCTGGCCTCCAAAAATAAACACATGTCCCAGTTAGTGGATGAAGTGACAATCTGCAGTGTTTTTCTACACACTGACCATTTTTGATTGTTACTGAATATTTCAAGACAGTTTTTCATCTCTTTGTAAGAATTTGTATTCATTTTCTATTATTATGGAGAGTCTGGATAATAACATCATTCCATGCCACGTACAAGTTAGGTGTCCGTTAATAATATACTTGCAATGATTTTTTGATACAAAGAGGAGTTTGCTGCTGGCTGGCTGACTCTGTTTGAAGGGTTTGAAAGCTGTTCTCTGAAACCAGTGATGTACGCTACTTTATTCCATAACTCGCACTGTACATCAGTCACATACAGTAACTGATGTATTAGCAATGTCACGTCAAGGTTCACAGTATTTGTGGTTTGTTTCATGTGCAACTTTACCTTTTCTATAGATGAATAATGTATAAATAATCCTTCCAGTTATTTTTGTGGAAGAGGGGTTTTTCTTGAAAGTGTGATTGATAAACTGGGTTCGTTTATGACGACAGTATCAGTGTATTGACATTTTGGAACATGAAAGGACAAAAATACTTGATGTGACCCACCAGCTGTCAATGTCTGTGACATTAATAAGGTGAGGATCCTGAATGAAGCAACAGTCACCATAGTAACTGCGTGTGTGTATCCCCTTTATCGCCAGTGTTATTTGGACTCTTGTATGAGCCACTTCGCAAAGTAAATATAGCACTGAAGTTCTGTTGGCTTCCGGCACTTAAACTCCTTCAGTGCCAGAGGGGAACTGAATCACTTGGCTGTTTGTTGTTATAAATTGCCTCATGCTGGTCTGTCTGCTGCACCGGGCAGAAATGTAATCATTTCACATAAACCATGTGCGCCGTGGTGGAGTTAACAGTGTGGATTTGTCAGCAGATAAGATCATCAACAGTGAATCAGCCTGTTATCATGTAATGTGAATTGATAGACAAACACTTTGCAAGTGTAAGTGTTGTTTTTCATCATGTTTTCCACTGTTTTCATGTCATTTTTTGAGTTAGTCTTTTTTATTTGCTTGCTAAAACTGTCATATTGTTTCTATTTAATTGTGCACTAGGTACATAACATGCTTTGGTATTTACAGGATATTGCCCTAACATATTTGTAAAAAATTATAAGGGAAACCTTGTCAAGGTACAGGAATGTGAAATTGTTAAACCAGTTAATCCACTGTTATATAGCTCACCTTGTCGTCCTTGTCATTGTTTTTTCTTTAAAGAAAACCCAAATGCAAGTCGGGTAGGAATACTCTGTAAATAACATACTTATTCTGAGCATTGGTATGTACTTTGGCTGTCCTGATGGGTTGGAAATATTGCTAATAGGTGAAATAATCCAAAAAGAAACTATTAAATAAGATGTAAGATGTTCAGAACGTCACAACTGCAAATAAGCTGATACAGCTTGCTGGGTGATGCTGGATAACTGGCCAACCAGTTCCGTTCCTCCTTACCCGGGAAACCGTATCAGTGGTTGCCTACAAGTCGCAATCGACACACACACACACACACACACACACACACACACAAACGTTTTACTTTTAAAGATGAGTAAACCACGGTCCAGCAGTGCAACACACTATTACTTAAGTTTAGGAATGCAAATAGTGTAGAATTAAAATGATCTATAATCGTGATACATAACAAATCAAGAACCAGACAAACACTGAACAAATCAGGTCTGTTAATTACGATTTTGTACATTTTCTACCAATGCTCGTGTCTCCGTCGTTTCAAAATATATCAACTTTCAGGTGTATCACAGACACCGTTTTGTTCCAATCACGGCACTACGAGGAATTTCAGAATTCTGTCCAGGTGAGCAGCTTGTCTTTTGCCGCAACGAGTCACATGGCTGCTTAGCGCCACCATGTGTTCAGACGTGGCAGGATGAAAAAATGGAGAGGAGGTTTGTGCGAAGGTAACTGTCATGCTGTTTGTTTATTTACTGAACGAGATCCCTGGTGCTGTCCGGGGTAAAAATGGTGCAAGTAATAACACATTGTATGTCACCACGCCCACGCTGTTTTACCTTAATGGGAAGTGGGTGTATTTATGTATTTTACACTAGTATTTTTAGGGTTATCAGACGCCGGAGTCACTTGCGCTGGTGGCCAGCAGAAAGGAAAATACTAAATATATGTTACTAAACTTTGCTACCATCACATCACTAATGTGTGCAGCGCCGTGCGTGTCATGTCAAAAATAATTATTACTTATTTAATTATAAATAATTACATTTTCGTTTGCGCACATACAACAGCTTCTGGCTCCTTTGATGGAACACGCGGATGACGCCGACTGTAACACAGGTCGGCCACAGTGATGTGCGCACAGTAATGACAAAGTATATATCACCAACCTTTTTTACCGTTAAACGTTTTGAATTTAGTACATTTGTACATTTTTCCTCAGAGCTTTTCTGTTTTCCGTTTTCGTTCACGAGAACGTTTATCAGCATGCTTGAGATGCTGTATTGTACAAACTTGTGTAACTTAACGGGTCTTTTACCACACTGAGGTGAACACTGCTGGTGGGTGAGTAACATACAGGTAACATCACATCTGTTATACATAACGGGGAATTTGCGTGCGTGCGTGCGTAACGTCAGTGTAGCTGACTGTCCACCAACTTTTAGGGTAACTAGAAAGAAATGAATTTCCTGTCACTCTAGCAGCTCTGACAGAATTACTATAAACACAAGAAATACATTTCAAATTTTGACATTTGTCTTATTCACCCTCATTTTTTTTAAACCTTTTTTGTGATTCTCATCCTTTTCTGGCTTAGGCTGTCCCTGGAGATGTGTTGAGAACGTATGAAAATAAATATCATTTGCAAATTGCTGACATTCATGCTGTTTTTAGTCTAATTTAACATTTAGTTCAGAATAGAATTTTCTGCATCAGTAAACACTTTACAGTCAATTGTTTCATCAGGGTGGGAAAACAATGCAACACACATTTTTTAACCTTTCTGTTAAATAATACATAATAGAACAGCACCACTGGAAAACAAATGCTTTTATTTAGCAAAATGCTGTCAGATATAAATAATAAAACAACACAGAAAAATAGCATTTATATGCAAAGTGGTATAAAATCATACAATTTGGTAAACAAAACATTTTTATACTTGCTTTAGTGAAGTGGAGATGAACAGCAGATAATATCTAGTGCATCTGCTGCAGATTTTCAGAAGAATCACAGTTCAAAAATTACTATTTTAATAATTAATAGGTCACAGAAACCTGCAGTGACCTGAACATCTTCCTTTAAAATATGTTTTTAATAATTAGAAATATGTATGCCGTCACACTCTGTGGGGCTGCTTGTTGGCGCACTGCAAGCCGGGCTCAGCCTCCCCGTCCTACACTTCATACTCCATCCTCACGTTGCGGTTCTGCTCACGACTGAAGAGCCAGGCCTTCTTGCTGGGGGGGGGGGGGGGNGGGGGGGGGGGGGGGGGGGGGGGGGGGGGGGGGGGGGGGGGGGGGGGGGGGGGGGGGGGGGGGGAGGTCAACACCCTAGTTAATGTGCTCCTTACCTTCTTGTGAGATACTGTGAGATACTGACCAGTACACCTGTTGCTCTCGTTTAGACATGACACGCCACAGATTTGCCAACTCCTTGGTGACCATGGAGGACGGGGTCCCAGGGTAGGAGCTGGACCACGAGCAGAAAGATTTAACTTTAATTTAATTTTAAAGAAGAGATGATTTTAAACTCACACACCCTCGAACAGAGATGTGATAACGTGTCGGTTCCCCAGAAACCCTCACCGATGGTAAAGCTTTCTGTTGATCTGGCAGAACATGATGAAGCCATTGATGCACTTCTTCTTTGGGCTCAGTTGTGAGCGAGGGCGCCCCCTAGTGCTGTATCTTCTCTTTCTGTTTGAACGTTTCCCTCTTCTCTGGGGTCCGCTGTGGGCAGGTGTACAGTTGGAGTTCTTGTTGTCACTCTGAGGAGACAGCTCACCTCTGCCCTTGCTTGCCAGTGGGGAACATGTGTATAAAATGGTTCCACTGCTTCTGGAGGATTCCTCCTCAGAAAGGACTTTGCTGGCCTCTGTCAGTGAGTCACCTGTTGAGCATTCAGGCCAGGTTGCATTGTCAGGGTCCTCAGGTTTTGGGCTGAGCCACACATGTTCAAAGAGGCCTGCAAAGAAAGTAAGTTAGTTTCATAAAAATCTCAGAGGTCAAAAGTGAAAGATTGATCCATTTTTTGGCACCTTGCAGCTCCTGCTCCTCTTGTCCTTCTGGGAACAGCTGGTGGACGAGGTCTTTGCTGGGGGAGGCAAACAAAGAAGGACTCAGGTTGAGGCTCTCCCCAGGCCTGGAGTGGAGCACCTGGGAACCCCATTTGACTGGAGACCCCAAGGCAAGGAGATCAACCCCCTCATCCTCTGAGAAGAGCGGTCCTGGCATGTAGTCGTCCAACACGACCGATGGTGTTCTGGCCGGAGAACAGTGGATAATGCATATTTAGCCCAGATATCATTTAGCATCACAGTGGCATCTTGAGAAACATCAACACGTGAGGAAACGTCAGGCCCAAGTTAATTATAACATAAACAACAGATTCAATACCTGGCTAACATAACACGTTGAAGTTACTAATATGATATCTGTTCAGTGTCCTGTTATCTGCCTGCTTCTGATTTGGTGATCAATTGCTGTTGTAACTTTTATAGTCGCCTCCATTACCTGAGTTTTAACCCAGCTTTCATTTCCAGAGAAAGTCCTACTACAATCCTGTTGGTTTTTTGACTGTCACACTTTTTGTACTTCTCTAATTTTACTCTTTTGAGCAAATAAAAACATAGAGTAAATAAAATGTGATCATCAGGAAGAAGCAAAGATGCGTAACACTGACAATGTTGGAAATGTAACATTTAGAGGAAAAATGCCAACCCAGGTTCTCCTTGGAAAAAAACGGATGGTGATGATAAAAATCTGTTTATTAGCAGGAAAGAACGGTGCAGAAAAGACTGCTGTGCTGACCCCGGGGAGTGGAGGATACTGCAGGCGGAGCTGCCCTCTCCGCTGCCTGCTGGATCCTCCCTGACATAGCAGAAGTTGCTCTCTGCTGGCAGGCTGGAGTCCCTCTGCACGCCATCCTCTGTGAGGGAAGAAATAGAATGTTTGGGATGTTTGGGATATGTGGATAATCAGTAGATACATGGGACTGATTCTTAAATTCACTTGTTTGCAAAGTTTGCAAAAGGCCTCTGAAATGGTCTTGTTTGTATTGTACCCCCTACAACAAAGCATCTTTAAATGTTGGGGGATGCCCCTCAAAATTTCTTAGTGGATTTTATCCAAAATCCTTTTCAGTTTTTAATGTATTTACTTCTATACAATACAACATGACTGTGCAGTTTAAAATGTTAACTTATGTTCTGTATAACATAATAACCTGTAAAATTTATCCAGTAATTTATTGAGTTGTTTTGGTTTTGTACAAGGATAACCAATGTTACTAATGCCATAACAGAAACCCAGATACACCATGGGTCTACTTAAAATCGTATCATGCTTTTTGTCCGTAATGCTGGCGAACATGTTAAACCATAACAGTTTGAACATTAAATATGGCAAAATGTTAATAAATTATCTTACTGAAGCATTTTACAGATTTTTATGTCATATAAAGCAAAATATACTAATATTTTAAAAAACACAATGACTTTATAATGACTATGTATGTGAGGAACTGGCTAGAAATGTTTTTATCACCTCAATTATGTCCTTATTGGTTCATTAATTTGAGGATGAGCAGTAGCTATAACCATTAGGCTCACTTTCAAGTGAGGTGTCAGGGTGAAAATAACTGTAGTCATCCAGTTATTACGCTGCTAAAGAAGTCAAGACCAGCAAAGAGTATATCAACCAACAGAAAGAAACTGGCAGCATTAGTAATAACAACTGTAGACAGTAAAAAAAAAAAGTGTGAGCTGAAACAGAGAATTTTAGTAATATCCCCTGGACTGAACAACAGCGATACCAGTGTCTTCCTCACCTGTGTCACCAACCCTGGGGATGAAGTCAATGGGGAGGCTTTTCTCCTGCTCTTGGATGCATTTGTCCAGGAATTTCAGGTAACACAGCAGGTAGGTCAGCGTCTCTTGCTGCTAGTCGATGGGGCCGGAGCAGGGCACACAGCAAGTCAGTTGCTGCTCCACTACAACACATCTATCTCACTAACAAGTGCTTTTGGGGGTCCTTCTTACCAACTGCCATTCACCTCTATAATGCCACACAAGGATATGACACACCACATACAGTACTGTGCAAAAGTCTTAGGCACTTGTGGGAAAAATGCTATAAAGCGAGGATGGTTCCAAAAATAATGCCATGAATACTTATTAATCAATAAACCTTCTAAAAAGTGCAGTAAACAAAAAAACCTCAATCAGATCAATATTTGGTGTGAGCCCCCCTTGCCTTTAAAACAGCATCAATTCTCTTATGCAAACTTGCATGCAGTTTAAGGTAGAGGTTGGTAGGTTCTTCCAAACATTTTGAGGAACTGGCCACAGTTCTTCTGCACACTTTGACTGTCTCTGCATGTCCTCCCAGACTGACTTGATCATGTTGAGATCAGGGCTCTGTGGGGACCATACCATCTGTCGCAGGATTCCTTCTTTTTGCTGAACATAGTTGTGTATGACTAAGATGGGGTGTTTGAGGTCATTCTCAGGCTGCAGAATGAATTTGGGACCAACCAGAAACGTGCCTGATGGTAGATAAGAATCTACCTGTACTTCTCAACACACATTCAAGTTGCAGGTCTAAGGCTTTTGCACAGTACTGCATGATATTTTTCCTGTGGTATAAAAAGTAACATTAATGCAGATTTGTAAGCTGCTAATAAAAATGAAAAAAGTAGTACCTTGGTGAGTGTGTGGCCTTTAAGGGAGTTGGGGATGGGCAACATGGCTGCAATCTCTCTCAGATGGGACTTAACATCTTGCTGTCCTTTCCTACAGGAATAATTTGAAATTTAGTTGGTCTGTACAGTAAAACAGACTGTAAAGCAACTGAATGTAGAAATAAACTCGGACAAAAGGCAAGTAAACCTGAAATACCTCCTGTCTTGTCTGCCAGTATCTCCAGACGACATTTTTCCGTTTCAGCAGCTAGGGGGCCCTGACGAACCAACTGATCCACGAGAAAAAATACAAAGAAAAAAGCTAATAAACTGTATTTGTTTCGCTATATTCGGATGACAACCCGGCGAAGTCAGACTGTGGCAGAAATCCCACGACTTGCGTTAAAAAACAGTTATCTCAAGTTTACGTTCTACAAATAAGGTAGGTCGAAGACTTGGTTCGTTTAAATGGTGTTTAGCCGGCGAACAAATCACATTAAAAGTGACTAAAAATCTAGCAGTGGGGGAAAAAAAGCTTATTTAATGGTTAAAAGAGGTAAACCAGTTCGGCGCTCCACTTGAAGGTGAGAAGCGGTGAGACAGCAGCTCGAGCTCGGGGTGTCGGCGCGTGCGATGCCGCAGATTAACGTAGCGCGGTCCCTCATTGGACGTCCAGAAACAGCGGGCCGCCGCTGACTGGACGTCCCGATTCCAGCGTGTGATTTGATTGGTACCGCCGTTGTAATGGTGTGGAGTTTCAAGTATCGTTCTTGTACGAGGACCGTAGCAACTCTTTTAAATGGTCTTTCACTTGTTACCTTTAAATGTAAGATCTCAAATATTAAACTGGCTCAAGGTCATTCTGAAGTAAAAATCTTGACAAACTGTGTTTATAGGCCGTTCCAACAAAAATGCCATATAGACCTTGACGGGAGAGCGCTGCATTTTTTATCATATGCATTAAAAACCTCTGAAATTTCATCCAGTGCCAGTCATATTTGGTTCATCATAACGGAAAATTTCAAATATAGATGTTCCTGGCTCTTTTTTAATTCGTAATAATATGATAACAGAACAAACGCAAACAAACGGCAAGAATTAATTTAAAAAAAAACAAATTTCGGGGAAAAATCAAAGGACACAGGAGATTCTGGTGCTAGAGAATGAAGACGTACATGTGATTTCACAATATGTAACAGTGAAGACAGATTCATGGCCATACTTTTACATTCTAAACATATACAGACACACACACGTGGCAGGTGGAGCTTTTATACTTGCACACCTTAAAACTCAACAATTTGCCCCACTTGCACTCTTTCTCTCTCTCAGACGACTTTGTCTGGGGTGCCTCTACTATCCTGAGTCAGATCAGTCATGATTCCCTCCTTATAATAAGTCTGCATTCAGGAATCTGGGCTTAATGTCCTCAGCTAACTCATCTCATTGTCTTTAGAGAAGGATGACAAACATTATTAGTTATAATAACTTCATTTACTGGAAGGTCTGGAGTTCATATTCTAGGGGACACCCACATACTGGGTCCATAATTAAATAAAGATGTGGAAGTTAAACATACAGAGATCACTTCTGAAAGGTTACACATGCAGCAAAATTTATTCCTCCAGTTGAGTTTAGTTGTGGCTAATTTATTTATGGAAAAAAATCTGCAAATCTTTCTGTCTCACACTTCATATATTTTACTGGAAAAATTCAAACCCCCTAGTATTGAAAAGCTATAGATGTGTAGTGTTGGTGCCAGAAGCCCAGGTAGAAACTTGCACATGAGGTGACTAGAAATATGGCAGTACTGTAAACTGAAATAATATAATAACAAGCATTCACGCAAAAATATAAACAAAAAAGCATGACTAGTAAGGAGTGTCCTCTGGCTCACATTTAATGGAAAAACCTGTTTTGCACAGTGTGAGACACTGTCTCATAACACATTTACAGTAGCCAAGGGTTGACCTATGATAATGTAAATAAAAATCACTTTAAATGCAGAGTGTGATTGAGAACCAAAAGCACTTGTACATTGCTGTCAACCCTTAGCACCTGTTTATTAGAGATGTATTTTAGACACCACATCAGCAAAGCTGACTTTTCAATAAGTGTATGTAGACAGATATTCACCAGCATTACACTGTATTTGACCATCCATCCAGGGGACATAATGTACTTATACAAAATATGATAAAGGCCTTGTGTTTTCACACAAGAGCTTATGACACTTGCAATAATATTGCTATGATAATTTAGTATTGTTATAGTGAATATGATTAAGGTACCTTTTTTCCAAGGGGATGATCAGAGTTTCCCTGGCAGAACTTGGAACTGCAAATATTTACCAAACACGGCGGCAGGGAATAAGGAATTATCAACAGTATTAAAATTAATGGTATAGCCTTAGGATATCATGTCAGTTTACAGTAAACCAAATGATGTGTTATTTTGCCATAGTTTATAACTAATAATAAATGCATGTTGTACAAACCAATATATTATACTTACGTGAAGCATGTAAAATTTCGAAGAAAAGAAAACTAAAAAATAATCACAATGAAAACGTCTACGGATGAAGACACGGACGGCATGGAAATGAAGTCAGTGAAAACCCCGCCCACTATACGTCACCGCGCCCATCGCCCCGCCCCTACCCCCACCAGTCGCCCCCACGGACTGGCCCTGCGGGAGGAGCGCTCGTTTCTTCTATCTTTATTGCCGTTTCCAAAGAGCGGGAACTACGAAAACTAATCCGAAGGCCCACGTGAGATTTCTTACACAACAAAGATCTGCCGTTTGGTAAGTGTGTGTTTCATATATTTATATCATGTATAAATATGACGCTATCAGTATATTTAGGTAGAACACTAATAACAAAAGGCGCAGTGAATACAATAAGTGGTCAGACAGTGTCCAGCTGCAAACAGCTGCACTTGTGCTGCTCTTCACGTTACTCGGCCATTTATGATTTATGAAATTTATGCAATTTTTCGGGTAACTACTAGGTTTAAACATGCGGAAACGATATGATTTGTTTTTTTTTCTGCTCTTGCTTTGGAGAGGCAGTATTGCCTTTAAGTTCAATTTACAGGGTTGCGTATAAGTACCCCGCTGAAGAAAACTGTTCTCAGATGAATAAGCATCTGGACATCTTACGACAGAGTCTTGCAGCTGATCCTGTAAAAAAAATGACATTATACTACTAATGCATTTTAAATACCTAGAAATATTTCCATTTGTGCAAATACACGTATTTGACATGTATTACAATGCAACAAATGTTATTTTTTTTCCTATGGTGTAATAGGTTTGCAAGTTTCACTTGCCACTTTGAAGCTCCAAGCCTTAATTATTGCATGAGACAAAAATTATTGCTTTTTCTAACAAAATGAGTGACCTTTTAATGAACTTTTCAAAATGTACTAAAAGAATACAAAAATGTTCATTGTATTCAAGTATGTTTGTTATTTCGGAATTAATTACAATTTAGGAATTGGTGTTTCTGCGTTGGCGTCCGTGCTGCTCTGCTGTTTTGCATCCACTTACAATGCGACATTGTGCTGTGGTATTTCTCCCACGTAGGTGGAGTTATACAGCACATCTCCAAAATAATCACTGTGAAGACAGTATGTCAAAATCTCATTCATTTCCATCCATTTGGTGGATAGGGCCCCTATTCAGCGAGGGCCTGTGCAGATTTTCAACACAGTTACTCTGTGTATCAGGCTTTTAATACTTCCAGCCTCATGAATAATTAATTAAAGACCATTATCCACCATGAGATTTTCTGTCTTTTACTGCAATGAGTTATTTTGCAGTGTGTAAAAAAATATCTTTTCAAAAAAACAGGGAAAGTGCATTTTGAAACTGAATGCTTTTTAGATGCATATTAGTAAGTAGAAGCTAACTAAAAGGTCTGCCGTCATCTTTTATAACTTGACTTCAAAAGCATTCTAATTCATACCAAGAGACTGTAAGAAAGGTAAATGTCAGTGTCCATAAAAAATTAAAATCAATATATAACAGTAGGTCATGTAAAATATTAGTTTATAAAATATTGTTCTGTTATTTTCCTACCTTTATTTAGTCCTAAATATCTAAAGTTTATACATATTCCTTGTTCTTTGTTCCCAAAGTACAGACCCTGTGCCAGCATGGGGAACGGATCTGTAAAGCCAAAACAGCAGAAGCAACCAGATGGAACCATGGTGAACCTTTCCATCAGCAACACGGGAAGCAATCACTTCAAAGACCCAGGCTTGAGTACAAATCCCCAAAGTACATTGGACCTCCTTAAAGCCAAAGTGGATGATCTAGAAAAAGAAAGCAAAAGAAAGGATGAGGACATCTGTGAAAGGAACTTAAAGATAAAGCAACTGCAGGAGCAATTGGCCAAGCAGACCAGAATAATTGCTGAGGTTACAGAGGAGCTACAGAGCAAGTGCATCCAGCTGAACAAGCTTCAGGATGTGATCAAGACACAAGGTGGAGCAGGTCTCCACCCATCACCACTTAAAGCAAAGTTCAACCAACATGTCAGCAACCTCTTCAAGGACACCCTGAACAGGCGAAAAGGAGCCAAAGCAGGGGTCTCGGCAGAACCCACCACAAGGACCTACAACTCCAGCAGTCTCCCCAAATTCTCTTTTGAGAAGGCCAGGGTTTGGAAAGACTCAAGGTGAGACTAAACTCTCTAGTTTTTATACAATACCTGTCCCAGTACAAAATTACCCATGACCAAATGATATCTAAATGCAATATTATCAATACCTACAATTCGAGTGCTAGTTGGCTTTACTGAAAATATTAAAGAATATGCCGGCAAAGCAGGAAACAGAACCATTAGCTTTCATTTTACCCCCTTTGCCTGGTCAGTGAAAATCATTCAAGTCATAATATCTGTCTGTTATTTGAATGTCTGTCATGTCTGTCAAGTCATTTCCATTGTTCTCTCTTTTCCCTAAAAGGTCACAAGAGGAACTAATTTCCAAAGACAGATTTATCAATGTTGAAATAATTTAAATAAAAATGTGTCTTAAAATGGTATGTAGGAATGAATAAACTCTTAAAAAAACTGCGGAACCCTGGAATACGTGATAAATATTAAATGTGTAAAAATACTGATAATATTTTATCAATATTCTAGATTTCTCTCATTAGCAATATTTTCTCTCATTATATTCATAACAATAAGAAGACATTTAAAATAAAATCCGACTAATATCTGAAAATCTCATCAGTTACAACAGGTGAAAGTGCTGTCTGGCTTCTTGTACTGTACTGACTCCTCAAGAGTGAAGAAAGTCTGGGGCTGGTCCTTGAATCTGTTGTCCCTTATGTAGCTCCATATAAGTTTTGTAAGAACAACTGTGGTAGGCATGTTTTATTTCACTCAGTGAGACATTCTTATGTGTACTGTACTTCCTACTGGCACAGCTTCCCTCTCTTTTTTCAAGATGCAGGTTGATGATAAAACTTATCAACATCATTATCTTTAATAAAAATAGCAATATTTAAATAAAAAAGCCCTAAAAATGTAATATGGCACTTACTGTTTGAAGAAAAAGGAAAAGAAAGGGTGATAAGACAGGAAGGCAAACAAAGTCACCAAAGGAACCATTTTTTTGACAAGGGAGAAGCTGTCATTGTCTTGTGGCTGGGCTGTTCAGGTGTGGGTTTGAATTCAGCTCAGTCTGGGTAAAGTTTGCTTGTTCTCCCTGTGTCTGTGTAGATTTCTTCTGGGTACCCCAGATTTTTCCAACAGTCCATGTTACCTGGCCTCTCTAAACTGCCTGTACTGTGTGCAAATCTGTGCATATGTTAATTCCAGGATAGGCTCTGGACCACTGTGACCCTTACCAGGATAAAAGCAGTTAAGGATGAATAGATGTTTTTTTATAAAACTAGATTTTACTCTATAGAATGGTGCAACAACTGTATCCTAACTAGATTATCTCTGTGAATGTTCTTGGTGACAAAAAAGAATAGCAAAAAAACATAAAATTGTAGTTTTTCTATTGTTAATTTTAGTGCAACCAAATTCATTAAAAAGGTTTGTATTGGAATTGCACACAATGAACATATGCATAGAAGCTTGTCTTGCTTCATGGGAGGAAACATAAAAATCGATAATTTATATTACCAGTGTGAAGAAGCTCATCACTGATGCCCTGAATAAGAACCAGTTCCTGAAAAGGCTTGAGACGCAACAGATAAAGGACATGGTGGAATGTATGTATGAGAAGACCTACCAGCAAGGGGACTATGTCATCAAGCAAGGGGAGCCTGGAAATCACCTATTTGTTCTGGCAGGTGGGTTTTTGTTACAAAGACCACATGACAAAATAAGAAGCAAAATTTGTTATTAAAAACTTTAACTATGACATTATTATAAACTTAAAACTTATGGTTGTTTAAATAAGCTAATAGGAACTGCTACAAAATTTTATGTAGTGAAATATATTTTTGAAATTCTGAGCAACAGATCTATTGAACTCTTTAAACGTTAAGTATCTACTTTTGTCTATCTACATTTCCATCACTTTCATATTCGCATTTCAAGAATTAATTCAGAAAGGTACTAATTCTACATCACATTTTATCGGACACCTCCATAAACTTCACAGTGGGGGAAAGTTATTGGTTACATTGTGGAGCACCAGTGCCACCGAATGAGAGCAAATAGTGATATGAGGAGGTGAATCAATCCACTGTGCCCACTGTGACAGTGGATTGATTTATCATCTCATACCACAGTGTGCAGGCTACACTGGGAGGGAAATTAATATGTCTCAGTTTCTACAAGCACATGAAATGTAAAACAGCGTCTTCTTTGCAAAAAATTAAACTACATTTTAGTGCAACCAATCTACCCCTCAGTGCCAGTCAGCTACTTGATGAAGGCTTATGATGTTCATCTTGCACTCACAGATGGGCAACTGGATGTCTTCCAGCACAGCAAAATGTTGACAACAATAGAAGTCTGGACGGCATTTGGCGAATTGGCAATACTGTATAACTGTACAAGAACTGCTTCAGTAAGAGGTAAAGTTTTTTCCACTTCGTGAAAAGAAATATTGGAGTGAGTGATTCAAAGGTAAGATGAAACTTGTCTGTCAAAGGGTTTATGCTAGGCTGGAATGACTGCATACTAGATTTAATTTTAGGTCTTCTACAAATCCTGTTAAACAGATCTCCACATTAAAAGCACTTCTTCCTGTTCCTGGACACTTAGCTAAAGCCCAGACACAGAATTTGTATTTGTATTTACATTTTAGTCTGTGGTGTGAAGAGACACAAGCTGCAACACCTACTATAATAGATAGATAGACAGATAGATCGATACATGCATACATACATATATATATGTGTGTGTGTGTGTGTGTGTGTGTGTGTGTGTGTGTATATATATACACACACACGTACGCTGATTGATTAAAGTCCCTTTTTGATGTATGGACTGATGTAGTCCACAGTGACAGGTTTCCAGTCTGGACATAAATTTCCCTGTTGTTTTGAATGCAAAAACACAATCTGCAAGGTTATACATTTATAAATGTCTCTACTGCATGTATCATACTTTTAAACCTGAGCCATATGATGTGTTTTTGACATCTCCATGACACAAACCACAGTTAAGAAATGCTGACATAAAGTCATGGTAAAATCATTTGAAGTTATTTTTGATTAGCTTGAGAGTTATGAAGAAAATTATACCTTGAGAAGCATCCCCTGCATCATTATTTCCATGATGCTCTGACCATTTTACATGTTTTACGTGTGTTAAGTGTTATTAGAAATGATATCTATTTACCTTGTGCTGTCTGCATTAGAGATCATGTGAAATACGTCGATTTATGTCAAGTATATTAAATATTCACCTTTATTTTGCATATTCCTGTGTTCTGACTGCAGCTGTTAGCAAAGTGAAGACATGGGCTTTGGACCGTGAGGTGTTTCAGAACATCATGAGGATAAAGGCACAGACTCGTCACGAACAGTATCGCAATTTTCTGAGAAGGTGACACATACTCCTATATTTATTAGATAGATAAATAAAAATTCCTGTAAGTATAATACTTATATCTTTTTTGCATCTCTTGTTTATTTAAGCATAGCAGCTTTAAAGTCATAGCCATAAGTTCACAATATAAATCTTAAACGCATATGACTAAGGTGTAGAAGATGGTTTGACTGCAGTATATTTCTTTGAATAGAATTGTTTTCTCTTTTTTAAAGTGTTTCCTTGCTGGCCAATTTACCAGAGGAAAAATTAAATAAGATAGTGGACTGCTTGGAAGTGGTAAGTTGACAGTTCACAGTGGATAGTTAGGACATCATTTAGTATGCCTGTCCATAGATGCTTGAGATTATACAGGACATTGGTGAATTTTTCTTTAAGACTTTGAGACTAATAGATAATAGCTGCTTGAATGAAGAATACTGCATATTACAACAGCATGTCTCATGTGGTCCATAAGGCACCATATCCTCAGATCTTAGTAAATTGTCATCGTCTGGTTTTTTTCTGTATATCTTATGTATTCTTATAATATTTATTTTACCAATGACTGATGAGTAACTATTCTAAAGAGGGGTGGTTATTTGCAATGACAAGGCATATAGTGAGTGATGCTGAGCGATTTACTCAGCTGCCATCGCCTGTAAGTGAGAGATTTGTTAGTATGGCTTGAAATGAGCCTTCAGGATGTTTTTAAAATGCAAACTTCAAGGACATTCCTCTCAGTTGTCCTTCCCCTGAGTAGAATGGGAGAATTCTGTTATTCAGTCATTCCTGATAGAGTCGATTATATTCTGTCTCGGGGGAATGGGGGGTATGTAACCCTATACTACAGCAGATGCTTCTGCAGAGTAACACAGATAATATTGAACTGTATTATTAAAAAGAGCAAGGAAAGGAATTCTTTGTATGAACCTGTGCTGACAAATATTTAGGGGTCTCAAGTATTTATCAATGCTTGTCAAGTGTTTTCTGTTTTACTGGGTTAAAAAACTATCTGTGATCATAGAGATTCTGGATGGACATATAAATGCACACAAAAGGGACTGAATTCAAAGAGACTTATAAAGGTAGAATTGAATATTTATAAAGGTAAGGTGAAGAATTGTTGGACAATGAGTACACAGTGAAAGCATCTCATAATCAGAGGCACAAAAATATTAAAACATAAGCCTAATGGTTTCTGATGTAGAAGGCAGTTAAATTAATTTTGATGCACATATTGTATTTTATCATTTAAGAGTATAACAAAAACTTCAGATAACAAAACCACTGAATGTTAACTCAGTGAACACTGTGTCCAAAATTGTTGTGTGTTTATCATAAGGTCAATTTTATTTTAAGCTTTTAAATGATCCTGAATATATTTTTATAGACATACCAAAGGAGAGTTGTTTTTCAGTTCAGTTCAATTCAATTCAATTCAATCCATCCATCCATCCATCAGTTTTTGTTATCCACTTCTCCTGGTCAAGCTTTTAGCAATGTAGAGCTTTTTTTAGAAGTGCTAGACTATGAAACAGACCCTGGATGGAATGCCAGTCTATTGCAGGGAAACCACAGACTCATTCACACACACGCACTCACCATAGACAGTTTAGAGTGACCAATTAACCTGAAACACATGTCTTTGGACCGGGGGATGGAACCAGAGCACCCGAAAGAAACCCACGCAGACACGGTGGGAACATCCAAGCTTCACATAGATGGAAATGGTTTGAATTTTGATAAGTCCAGGTACACTACTCTCTCAACCACTGTGCTGCCCTTCAGTTCAATTCAATTCAATTCAGTTCAATTCACTTGAGACCTGGGTGACAAAGGGCACAGAGCAAAGGTACAAGGGATAAGCAGCAGGAAATGAATAAAACATATTATCCATTCTTTTGTGACAGAGATAGTTCAGTGTTTGGATAAGCCAGTTAGAAAGTGAGGAGAGGAAAACACAAAACTCCCATAAGCAAAGAAATGAAAAATTAAGCCCCTGGGGGTACCAGTGGCAGCATACCCCTCCTGCACATTCTATTTTTGTGACATGGGTCCAGTGTAGAGATGTTTAATATGTCTATTGGTACCACCTGAAGACTATGGGTGTTAAAGCAGGGATTGAGGGTCCATGTTTTTGATGCATAAAACTGTTGTAACTGAAAATTACAGCTTTACGTAGATTAATGTAGATATTTACCAAGTCTTGCAATACAGTAACTTGTTTTTACCAAACAGGAAACTTTACATTGAAAATGTGAACAAGCTGGTCTTTAAATCCAGATCTTTTAGATTTATTTCACACCATGTCAGTATCCCACAAGCCTTTTTGCTCACTGTTTTCCTTGTAACCTGCAGTTTATGGCTTTACATACTTGGCATCATTTTAAAACAATGTAATGAATTACATCAAGCTTTTTAGCGGTACAGAAAATGTAAGTATTTGGAACCTGCTGCAGTGCTGCATAAAACCACAGAGTAAAAAATACAAGATGTCTTCAAAACCACGAAAAGATGTATACTAAATAAAGGTTGACCTTATAAATGATTAAAGCAAAAGCATGAACAATATTTATCCATCAACAGCTCCCGTGACAGCTACAATTTCCCCTAGAAAAGCCAGCATTTAGCTTCTGTGATTTGAAGTGGGTTAAATCAGCTAAAACCAAAGAAAGTGTTTCACAGAGAAAATAAGTCCTTTAAATCTCAGTTCCCGAGGGAACCATGGGATTAGGACAAAATCAATGTCTCACTTAAGAAAAGAATTTCCTCTCCTGTCAGGAATATTATGACAAAGGGGATTATGTCATCCGGGAGGGAGAGGAAGGAGACACCTTCTACATCATAGCCAAAGGAAAGGTAATTCCCTGAGCTCCTTCTAAGCATGCTGGGCGTGATGGGCGTGTCCTCTGACTCATCCGCCTGTGGCGAAGGGATCAGTGACAGGTCAGTAACAGGACACCAGACCAAACCGGTAGCTATCCGCTGGGAAAGCTCTGGAGCCATTAGGAGGAAATGAACCGGTGCTGCACCTCTGCACTTCTGGGGCGTCAGCACTAATGAGAGAAGACAGATGTTTTTCAAAGTACTACATTAGTACTGCAAAAGGGGCCTCGAGTGGCTTGTCCCCAGCTGTCATGCTCTGCATGGAAAATCCTATCCAGAATAACCCCATTAGTGTCTGGTGCCAAGTACACACCATGAGGTCAAACATACCATGAGTGAACAATCACTTTTTACAGGGGATCTTAGACAATCTCCTCTGAGAATATCTCTTTAAGAAGGTTAAAACAAAATCATTATTACAACAATGAACAGAAGTTCATGAATTGACTTGCATCTTCAAGCCCTAAGGAGCCCTGCATAAGAATGGTCTTTGTTTATATCTTCCTCCGTGTTTGTCCAGAAGTGGGTGATACACTGGGGTGTGTGAATGCTGACTGCTGTGTCTGCTGTTCAGATCAGAGTTACTCAGAGCAGTCAGGACCATGAGGAGCCCCACACCATAAAGATCCTACAGAAAGGGGACTATTTTGGAGAGAAGGCCCTTATAAGGTTTTTCTCTTTCAGAGATCTGGTCACAGATTTTAATTTAATGTCACCTCTAGATTCATATATAGTCTGGCCATTACATCTGGTCCTTACATTTTCAGGAAAATAATGCATGTTTTTTGCTTCCTTTGCCAGCGACGATGTGAGGTCAGCCAACATAATTGCGGATGAGAATGATGTGGAATGCCTTGTAATTGACCGTGAGTGAGTATCAATATTTTTAAAAAAGCTTGAGATTTTCACCGACTGTATCAACCTAAATGAAACTGTGGTTATGTGTTTATATTTTGCAACAAAAATAATTTTGTGCAATTAATCAAATTTTCTATGCATTAAAGAGATACATAGCCAGCACTGTAGATGCATAAAATCATTTTTTCATTACACGATCAGGATTAGATAGATAGATAGATAGATAGATAGATAGATCCATTGTTGATCCCAGAGGAAATTACATAAGGTCAATATTATGTATTTGGGATATAGTCTGGAAAAATGTCTTTTCTCCCTATAGGACCTTCAGTCAAACTGTTGGGACATTCCGTGAACTTCAGAAGTACCTGCAAGGCTATGTGCAAACTGTACTAGACAAGAACAGCTATCCTAAGTAAGATCAAACTTAAGGAACAAACCTTGTCATTTTTAACTTTGATGAGCAACTTTGACATGTTGACAATGCTGCAAGGAAAAACATAGCTCTGGATTTTCACATAAATGGCAAAGTGTGGCTGCTGGTGTCTTTGAAGTGTGACACCACTGTGACTGAGCAGGGCGGCATTTCATGGCGTGACGCAGGTGAGCCTGCAAAATGACTTCAAACGGCTCCATACAGTGTCCTTTTGTGGCTACAGGATCGACCTCCTTTTCCTTCTCCTCTTTGCCTTTGCAACTCCATCACAGGGACTCGCAGCAGTTTAGATTAAACTTTCTTTATTAACCTTATCTCTGATCACCATTGAAGCAGTCAGTAGAGATTATCTCTGTATGGTGGAAGGAAGAAAGAGGTTTTTGGGGGAGGGGGCATACTGATGATACCTTTGTTGGCAGCATGGGGTGTCCCATGCAGAGTGAAGTGTGCACATGTTTAAGATTGTCTGAAGGAAATCTTCTTCTCTGCATCCCCTCTCCCCCCTTACAGGAGTCCAACCCATGCACAGTTGACTCAACCACAGTCTCAGGAGGTCATTGAACTAAGAGAGCGGCTATCAGCTTTCTCGCCCAGCTCGCCCTTTGAAAACCTTGAGATCATCACCACGCTTGGAGTGGGGGGATTTGGCAGAGTGGAGCTGGTAAGAATATTGCTTATACAGGTGGTCCTCGACTTACAGTGGGTTCCTGTATCAATTAATATTTCACTATTGTTAGTAAGCTGACTTTCTCATAAGTCACAGATCTATCTATACTGTATTATATAAAACATAAGGATATATAAACAATTAACAGGCTTGAATGCTATGTTCGATAATAGGGTTTTCTTATATTTTTCCACTCATCATTCATTTTAATACTAATCCATCCATCCATCTATCCATTCTCATTAATCGCTTATCGCGAATAAGGTGGCCGCAGTCAGGCGCCTATCTCAGAATCATTGGGTGCTAGGCTGTGAAACTACCCCTGTATGGGACACGAGTTCATTGCAGGGTAGCCACACCAATTAACCTGAAACGCATGTCTTTGGACTGTGGGAGGAAACCCACAAAAACATGCAAACTCCACAGAAACCGAGCCAGATTCAAACCCGCATCTGAACCGAGGTGCTGAGAGGGGGTAATGCTACTCACTGTGTCAGTGGGGGTTATCAGATACTCGACTGAGAACATTACCTGTACAGATAATTCGTTTGTTTATGTGCATGTCTGGTGTGCTAAACTGCAGGTGAGGGTGAAGAATGAGGATGTGACTTTTGCCCTCAAGTGCATCAAGAAGAAGCACATTGTTGACACCAGACAGGAGGAGCACATCCATTCTGAGAAGCAGATCTTGATGGAAGCCTATTCTCCCTTTGTTGTGAAGTAAGTTTTTCACTTTAGCATTGAGCCACTAGCTACACCGGATTGAACAAGCAGGACGGATTGTCTTAAAGTTGCGCTGTAGTAAACATGAGAGACTTATGGCAACTGAAGTGGCTTTCTGTTTTGAATCAGTGCCTTGTACTCTGAAGCAACCACAGGAATGCTATAAAATCATTATTGCCAAAAGTCAAATGTGACATTCTAAAATACTATAAACTGAGACGTAGGTTGGCTTGGAGGTCAGTAGGGAAGCAAAGGCAAAGCAAAAGTTCCAAAAGCTTCTCAGTCTATAGTAGTTCTGCCCTTTCTCTGAGATCAAATTGCTTATGAGTCACTCGAGGGCCTCGAGACTTTGGTGAAGTAGCAGGTTTAATGCATTTTGTTAAACTGAATGTATCCTAAGAATTAAATAATAAAGGCTTTGAAGCCACTGTGTAAATCCAGTGGGTTTTCTCTAGCGATTTTTTGTTAGTCTTTTAAATGTCTTTATTGTATTAAGATACTAAAATTTGTTGTCAAGGACATTTTTTTCACATTGTGTTTTCATCCTTTTGTTATTCACAGGCTATACTGTACTTTTAAGGACAAGAAGTATGTGTACATGTTGCTGGAGGCGTGCCTTGGAGGAGAGATCTGGAGTCTTCTCCGAGACCGGTGGGTTAGTACGAGGGTCCTCACAGTCATGGATCTTTTTCAAGCACATTACCAATACTTGCAGTTAGATTGATGTAGTTTTGAATATTGTGAAACAATCACAGAAACTGATTCTTTTGTAATGGCTGTACTGAGCATGCAGACATCTCTGTGTGTTTTGGCTTAAAGGGGCAGCTTCGATGAGCACACTGCCAAGTTCTGTGTGGCCTGCGTGACAGAAGCCTTCGATTACCTACATCGCAGTGGGATTATATACAGAGACCTCAAGCCCGAAAACCTATTGCTGGACACAGAGGGATACATTAAACTGGTGAGACAGACGGCTATTCCTGTGATCTGGTCACCCCGTTTCAGCCCATTTGCTGTTTACTGACAGGTGCAACGTGTAACCAACGTTATCTGCCATAATCTAATAACTGTGTTCAAGCTTTGCTCCGAGGTAGAATGAAAATGAATCAACTGTGAGAGTTTTTTTCTGGGCAGCTAGTCAAGCAATAATAAAAACGGTCCTATCAGATAAACTGTGCTTCAGTAGTCTGTATCTAGAGTTTATTCTCTGTTGCAAAATATACTTTCTATACCCCGACCCATATGTGTCACCTTGAAGAAAAGCACCTGCACCTGAGTAATTTTTATTTCAAGATCACGTTTTGACCATATTCGTGCAAAGTAATACGCGATTAGCATAACCTCACGCAACGTTGTTTTGTGAAGGGGCTCTTTTATTTGAGCCGTTTTGGATGTTTATCATAATAATTTACTATTCTTAAAAATGTTAAAGAAATATAGTTTGCACAATAAAAAATTGGAATTATATTTGTTATCCATAACATAGACTCTATTCAAATAAAACTATTTTTATTTTTTATTTGCTATTTATTTGCTATTATTAAAGGTATATGTCATGCATTATTTTTGTGCTTAACACCAGATCAACTGATAAATAACTGTTCCATTTAAGCAAATTTTCTTCCACCAGGTGGACTTTGGCTTTGCTAAGAAGATTGGGCTTGGACAAAAGACGTGGACATTTTGCGGAACACCAGAATACGTGGCTCCTGAAATTATTCTCAACAAAGGTCACGACTTCAGCGTGGATTTCTGGTCCCTCGGCATTTTGGTTTTTGAGCTTCTCACGGGCAAGTTAGTACAACATATTTTTTTTAAACTTCACATTAACAGCTGTAGCCCCATATCAAGGTTCTTGCAATGACGAGTTTTGTCCTGAAGGCCATCTCACTGTTTTTGAATTTTTACTGTGCTGAATATATTTTGCCAAAAAATTATGCCATGTTGAAAAACTGATGACATTTTCACTTCTTTCAGCCCCCCATTTTCTGGATCAGACCACATGATGACATACACCTTCATCTTGAAAGGTATAGAAAAAATGGAATTTCCCAAGAAAATAACAAGGCGTCCCGAGGATCTGATTCGCAAGCTGTGCAGGTACGGGCAGGGGGAGAGATGCTGCAGTGTTTTATGGTACGATATAGAGGTCATGCCTTTTAACATGTATTTTGAGCTCTTTTCTGATTTTGCGTTTTGTTTGTAGACAAAATCCAACAGAGCGTCTAGGAAACCTGAAAAATGGAATTGTAGACATCAAGAAGCATCGGTGAGTATGGAGCACTGTCATTATGGTGGCATATTTCATTCGGTCATTGTTTTAATTCTATTCTCTACTTTGCTGCCTCTGCCTGTATTACTGCTGTTGTCTAATCATGTTTGGGTGTTTCTCAGCCAGCTCCTTCAGTTCATAAGGGACCCTAATGGCACCTCACTTCCCCTGCAGAACCTCCCCACGGCAGCACACCACAGTACAGCCCTTTCGTTTAATAGCTCTTTAACTTCGAGCAGATGGTCCCAAACCATGTTGACCTTGGCTTCTCCTCAGGGCCACTGCACTTCTTGGCTAGATTTCCTTCAAGGAGCATGATCCAAAGTGTAGCTGTTCACATTTCCAGGCCTGTACAGGGCATCAATCGCACTCTTGTGTCCAGGGTTCTCGTGTTTAAGGACAATTTTTCGTATGAGACTCTTGTTTACAGTAATTACATGACAGATACTTAAAAGCAAACCAATTGACGGTTGACACTGGTTAACATTTTAATTCTTTGACATCCTCCTGTCACACCCTATAGACAGATACTTACTGCTGTACAGTACTGTGCAAAAGTCTTAGGCATGCAACTTCAATGTGTGTTGAGAAGTACAGGTAGATTCTTATCTACCATCAGGCACGTTTCTGGTTGGTCCCAAATTCATTCTGCAGCCTGAGAATGACCTCAAACACCCCATCTCAGTCATACACAACTATCTTGAGCAAAAAGAAGGAATCCTGCGACAGATGGTATGGTCCCCACAGAGCCCTGATCTCAACATGATCAAGTCAGTCTGGGAGGACATGCAGAGACAGTCAAAGTGTGCAGAAGAACTGTGGCCAGTTCCTCAAAATGTTCGGAAGAACCTACCAACCTCTACCTTAAACTGCATGCGAGTTTGATTAAGAGAATTGGTATTTTGGTGTTTTAAAGGCAAAGGGTGGTCCCACCAAACATTGATCTGATTGAGGTTTTTTTGTCTACTGCACTTTTTAGAAGGTTTATTGATTAATAAGTATTCATGGCATTATTTTTGGAACCATCCTCGCTTTATAGCATTTTTCCCACAGGTGCCTAAGACTTTTGCACACTACTGTGTATACTCTGTAAGTCAATGCTGGGAATACCATTTTCCACATGTGAAATATATTTCTGATGTTGTCTTGTTGAAGTGGAGAATCAAAGTTGAGTTTTATTGTTTAATTTGCAGATGGTTTAATGGATTCAACTGGGAGGGACTGAAAGTCAGAAAGTTGCCGTCTCCTCTCAAAAGAGAGGTACTGTTATCATTTTTACTGATCCTCTGTAGATAGTCTTTTCCAGCTAATTTTGACTCAATAATGAGCTTATGATGTGTCTAGAATCAGGATGGATTGTAAAGCTGCATGGCAGTGAGCCACAAATATGGGTCAGACATTTTCTTTATTTGCAACATCGACAAGACTGCTGGGGAAAAATAAACTAGATTGTCTGGTAATGAAATATCAACACCAGTAAGCCTTAAATTTGTTTTACAAAAGATGCTAAAACCTTTAAGTTATTTGCCAGTAGTGTTTTCTTAGATAAGCATAATTACAGAAAATTAGCATTTCAATCATGGTGACTCAGCAAGTTGTCACTGCCACCTCACTGAGCCTGGGCTGGTTGGGTGTGAGTTCGAATCCAGCTCAATCTTGTGTGGAGTTTACATGTTCTGCTCATGACTGTGGGTTTTCTTCTGGTGCCCGGTTTCCTCCCACAGTATTCCATTGTGAAAATATTCCATTGTGAATCATGCAGCTTTTTTTGAGAGCCCATTACAGTAAACTTAATGTTAGAGAGATGTGTAGACAGTACCAGTTCTGACCATGATGCAATGCAATTGGATGGATGTGTCCAGCAGTGTCTATTTTTGCATACAGGTGCTCGGCCCCACGGACCACCGCTACTTTGACAGCTACCCACCTGATGAAGACATTCCCCCGGATGAGTTATCTGGCTGGGACGCAGATTTCTGAGAGCCCCCGTCATTCAGCGCTTTGAGAACAGAGACTCGTTCTTTGCAGCTGTGTTGGCCGTTCCTGTCAGATGGCCTTGGACAGGTGTCGGGTGACATGAAAAGCTCAGAGTCCTTCTGCACCATACAATGACGCACTCTAACCCGGGCTGGCTGAACAGCTGAGTGGTGCAGAGGTGTATATTACTCATGCGTGGGTGCCAGGAGGAGGGCTTGAGAGCTATGCTGCTCACACACCTGCATCAGGAGCTCCACTTCCACCTCCAGTCTGACTCTGCCTGAGTCATGAACTTGTGCAAATCTGTGCCTCAGAAAGCTCACCATTAGCTCCAAAGTCCACTTCCTCTTTGTGAATTATGAACTGCGAGTGTCACACAGAACAGTGTGAACCAGAGAAAATATTTACCTCGCAACCAGGAGTAAATTTTGTGGCTAAAGAAAAGGTAGTCTGTCTAAACGTTAGGTATTCGTAATGTACAACTTGTCAAACTTTCATACACATTTGAAACAAATGTGGCTGTTTAATTGATTAATGAAGTATCAAGAAAAGAGTTTTTCGACATTCATGGAATTAATACTGTTAATATTGATTTGGATTTGTGTGTGTGTTGTTTAGTGGTAAGGAGTGGTAACAAGCAAAGGAAGAGTGTATAATGGCTTCAGTTAGACTGTTTGGAATCCTTTATTTATTTAGTGCCTTATTATCATATGTTGAATTGTATGCATTACATCTGAATTTTATTTATGAAGAATGTCTAGCTTGAAAATATCTGGAAAGTCAAGGCAAGTCCAGTTTTATTATAGTTGCCATTGTGACATATATATTCCATATTCATATTTATATACTCGTATATATGCATTACCCATATGTATATATATGTAATATAAGCATGAAATATAAATAATATAAAAATGTTAGCTTGTTTAAGTTCAAAAAGGTGACATTCATGTAAGACAGTTCATTTTATATTTTGGCAAACTATGATGGAAATATGCAGATGTTTTCTTCACAAGATGAAAACATGATGTAAAATGACGTCTTATGTGATAGTTATTTGCAAACTACAATTTACACCTTCAGTAAAAACAGACAGTGCAGATTGCCAGTGGTCTCGTGGATGACGCTGTGTGACTCGTGGCTGACGCTGTGTGACTCGTGGCTTGGCTATTACAACAGAATGTATCCTACTTTCTACCAGGAAAGTGTGTCGGCATGATGGATATTGAAGCCTGACACTTAGGTGGAGACAATTAAATCTGGGTTAGCAAACTGCAAGCATATACAATAATAACAAACAAAAACAGCTCTGCGAGTATTGGCAGTGGGCTTCTGTTCATTTTTAAAATAGCACACATACCTTGCATACATAAATCTACTTCTAAAATGCAACAAAGGTGAAGGAGCAGTGTACAGCAGACTGATGTGCATAGCTTTATTCATGTCTGAATGGCTTACAAAGAGGCTTTCCTTCCACACAGGGAGCCCTTACATAGAAATACTGTAAGCGTGTACATCAGTAGTGACCTTTCACAGCTTCACCCGCCATGTGATGTCTACCTCACCACCTCCCATGCAGCAAGCAAAATGCCCCTTGCCCCTACCCTCCCCTCATCGCACACAATATAATAAAGGCTAGATAAGTAAAATAAATAAATGTCTGACTTACTTTCTATATACAAATATATTTTTATATGAAATCCATTGTACAGTCGCTTTTACTTGCAGCTAAACATTTACAAGGAAGATTGTACAGCATAGCAGAGGAATATTTTTAGGCACAAATATGTTACACAAAGGTTCTTTAATGTATGTGGAAACTGTCTACTGGTGGTGGATACAAATGATAAAAGGATACAGAAAAAAAGGACACTATTAAATTTTTTTATCTGTCTCGCAATTAATGGCTAAATACATATTTTCTGCTTATCGGATTACATGAAACTATTGAACCAGAAACATGCACGACAAGACTATGTAGCTACAGTAGAATTAGATTTGGATGTAAATATTACTGTAGGTCAACAGAAATGCAACATTTTCCCTTGTTCACAAACTAGAAAAATTTTATTGTGAATATATTTGCTGATGGCAAAATACAGTTTTTACATATTATATACTCTATATGTATTATGTATTTCAAAAATAACACTTACTATTGTAAAGCTTTTTTCACTTTTATCTTAAACAATATCCCAGAAATTATACCAAAACCAAAACATTTAGTTATTGGACATACAAAAAAATACAAAAAAGAAAAACGCCTGTATAGACTTCTTGGAAAAACAAGTTAAATAATCTGCATCCCAAGTTTCCCCATATGTAACTATCACTAGATAAATAACCCACCAAAATGTGAATAAACTTGATTAACGAGGAAGGCTTCATGAATAATAATGTAAAAGTATATTTAGCATTAATATTAAAATCTTTTTTTAAAAAGGCACTTTCGTATATAAAATATAACAAAGGACACATGAAATATACAGTTTATATACAAAACCAATATACACATCTATAAAATGTATTGGCTTCTAAATTTTATTTGGTTTAAATAAATATTTTACGGATATTATAAATGCATATGTTTTGTAATGAAAATAACTGAAAGTTTGGATTTGCAGCTACAGTTGATTCTGTTTCCTTTAGGCACAACAGGTACTATTTACACCGACACTAAATGTGGTTCAACCAAAAATGTTATTGAAACTTTTAACGTTCAAAGAAAGGTTGCTGTATCTTTATGCTGCACTGTTACTTTTTCATTTTTATCATCGATCATTTCTACTCATGCATAATTAAAAATAAAACTCCCACTGGAAGAGTTTAAACAAAATATATGGTTGATAAGCTTTTACCAAAGTGCATACTTGTAATGACATTATTCCTTTTGAGAGGAAAGTCAGACATTTAGGAAGACCCAAATAAATTGATTTTTATGCAATTTCCTCAATGGGACAGCAGTAGGACACATCCTGGGACCTAAACCACAAGTCCACATTCTTAACCACTGCGTTACCCAATACCAGCTGTGACAGCAAGTGACGTGCTGAATGTCAGTCCTACCACCCACCTCTGCACAAAGTACACGATGGCCAACTTGTCTAGAATCCAAAACACCTCAGTAGATTTACTGAACCTTGAAGACCTACATGACAGAGAGCATAGTAACACTCTGTGTGTGTGTGTGTGTGTGTGTGTGTGTGTGTGTGTGAGCTTTGCCAAAAAAAAAAAAAAAATACATGCCCCAACATTACATGTCCAGGCCTTTTTCCTTACATGCTGCCCTATATTTAACTGAAAACAATGCTGGTTTCCCTGGCTACTTGGCACCACCTGACTAACCTTGACTGTGTGCCAACAGAAACAAAGCCATGGGCTAAAACATCCATTATACTTTTGTTTATATGTAAGTATTAAAATGCCATCCCATAGTCAAAATGTTTTTGAAGGAGGTGCAGATTTGACATTAATTATGGAATATTTGCCAGATTTAAATGTCTCATATAGCTTGTTATTCTTTACCATTCAGATAAAGACTTTCCATTACTTCTTTGTCTCCAGCCAAAACTAGATTTGAATAATCTCAGAATACATTACATATGTGTTCATTTATCATAAGACAGAAGAAGCAGCTCATATGAATGCCATTACACTTACAGGTATGCTGAGGAATAGTGAGGAATTACACATTTTAAACAACACGCTGACTGTTGCAGACATCTGTACCACTGCAGGTACTTCATTGTTTGCAATGCTACACTACGGGAGTGAAGTGAATGAATACAGGTAGGCTGTCACCACATACCATCCATTTAACAACATCCTAAATACACTTGGCCAACCACATGTGGCTTTAAAACATATCTATAAATATATAGCAGCCATAGGAATATTCTGACATTATTGTAAGTACAGGGTAATACATCCTAGACTTATAAAACAGTAGAAGAGACAAAGGTAACACTGTAATAAAACTTCTGTTGAAGGAGTGGTCTAGTAACAGATTAAGAAGAGGAAAAATTCATGAGGGAACTATTGTCAACCAAAAAGCTCAGAAGATGGAAACAGCAGCTTCCATAAAGTTTGCAGAGACACAACATTTTACATAGTCTGAGTTTGAGGCATTTTCCAGACCAAGCATCAGTTTGAGGATTGCCTCTTAATGAAAAAAGTCTTATAGTGTGAAACTTTCTTCCGGGGTTAAAAAAAAAAAAAATAATCTGTGGTGTGCCCTTTTGTGGTCACTAAGCTATCCATCTAAGCATGACTGTGAACAATGAGGGCTTGTTCCATTCTGTCAGAAAATGGTCAAGCTTCAAGCATCCAAGTGGAAGACAATCTTCAAGAGATCATGTCTGTCATTTCATCTCTAGTTGGCTACTGAGATTCAGTCTCTCTTCCAGTGCAATAAGAAAAGTAATGAGGAGGACGGACAGGCTGCTGTATTATCTGCATGCACAGGAGTCCACGGTCATGTTGGGGTAAACCTTGAGTACCACGTTCTTGTCCTCATCAAAGAACAGGATGCTGAGGGACGACATCTTCTCGGGCACACAGCATGGCTCAGGGATGCCAGGTACTACACCGACAGCCCGCACGATGCTCTGGATGGTTGCGTGGTTCGAGGGTTTCAGTGACTGCAGGGGACAGAGGAGGAAAGCTGTTATTTGCCCCCCATTAAGCCCAGCATCTTTGAAAGACACTTTAGGAGATCCCATTCTTACTGAGCAACGGCACTTCAACCACCAGCACCACTGAGCGCAGCTTTCGTTATGTTTACCCGGCAGATGGCGCTCTTGCCTGCAACTAGACTTTTTACAGTAAAGCGGCGGATGATGCGGACAGAGGGAGGGACGGAAAACCAAAAATCAGGTACAATCCAATCACTGTACAAACTTTATGGAATATAGTACTATAATCGTGCACTTTTACAGAAAAGTAATGGTACATAGAACAACATTCTTTCGAATAACACTAAGTACTCATAAAATAAATAAGAAACAGTATAACGTAAAATGAACCTGCAAGCGCCAATTTACAGTACAGTCTAGGTCATGTTGGCATGTGGCGTTTATTCACATACATTTTATTTATTTGTTTTGTTTGCGTGTCTCTCCGTGCTCATCCCGATCGAAAGTGTGAGGTTAAAAGTAACTATGCAAATAAAGTGCATAACTGCTGTAATATTTTTAAACTTAAATCTTAAATGTTAAATGGACAACACAAACAAAACTAATGCCAAACAACAAGCCAACAAATAAATAAAGAGTCTGGAATGGAGACACGTGTAAGAAGTTTTAAAACTTAGGTTACTGTGGGTCAAAATGGTGTTGATACACTGCACTGTGTCACCACTTACGAGAGGCTTAGTCCCACTGAATTCGTTTTTATAAATATGACATTTTGTGGATTAAGTAATATTCTTCATCTCTCTTCCTGCCTGCACGACAGAATCCAAGCAGTACGTGTTTAAACAAAGAAAATCATATGACCATTAATGAATCTACACAGGTCTTTCCAGAAAGACGGGGGACACGAACAGTTTTGAAACAAACACAGGGAATTTTCAAAGCAACCAACGGCTGCGCTGAACAAACAGGACGTTAAACGGCTCTTTTTAAAGAAAGTGCTCCATCTAGCAAGAACGCGGGGTACTGCAGGGTTTCAGAACGAGAATGAGTCAGGAGCTGTGCGTGTGCGTGTCTCACCTTGGGCATGGGGAACTCGCAGGAACCTGAGCAGTAATATGCATCGAAAGACTTGGGTGAAATGATCCACTCGCTCCAACCGATGTCAGCAAAGTCCACCTTGAGGTACCTGCGGGCGCAGCTCCTCGGCTCACTCCACTGCTTCCTGCGTGCCTTCTTCATCGTCCGCTCATCGAACCGCAACAGCGGCGTCTTGTGTCGCTCGCCCTTGCGGAGCTTCTTCCTGGGCCGCTTGGGCACCGGGTCCTCCAGCGGCTCATATGGTCCCGTCTCCTGCCAGGCCTCGGTGCCGTGCGGATACTCCGGGCCTGGGAGCTCGTTGTTCTGCAGCGGGAGGAGGTGGATGTTGGCTGAGCGCTTCATCCTGTGTGCCGCCATGCTGTCATGCACCAGCGCATGTAGCCTCTCGAGGCCTGGCATGGCCTGGCTTTGGAAGGCCATTGCTTTGGAACCCTGCAGTGCAGAAACGACGCTGTCGAGCTCAGAGATGGCAGAGTCGTTGGCATATACCAGGATGTAGGGGGAGAGCTCCAATAGAAGCTCCTTCTGTGGTCCGACTCCCTGTGCCTCAAAATCAACGGCAAGAAGGAGACGGCCTTGTGCTTTGGCCTGGTTCAGCACATGTGTGACATCCTTCCACTGCCATGTGATGATGTCCCGGTGTGACACATTGATCCGAAAGTGTGCCAGAAGTGTTGTTTTGTTGTCCACTGAGCCGAAGCTCCAGATATTGAGGTTTACATGCTGGTGACTCCCTGATCTGGGCCAGTGGTGGCCACACCTCCTGGAGCGCGCGCAAGCAAAGTGTGTAGTGTTCTGGAAGTCTCCCATGTAGTAGTGTAATGTGGATGTGAGAATGTGCTCAGACTCAGCCAGGGATGTCAGATTGAATATCTGCATCTGCTTACCGTCGATAGTACCTGAAGAAGTCAGGAAAACAGACAAGTTAGTGTCATGTCAAAGGAAGTTACAATTTATAACATACAGTATATGCTCCCTTTTGCGTAGCACATTTTATCTTTTCATGCAAAAGGTAGTCTAAAAGTAAGACTGGAACAACAACTTCTTTTAAATGTGAAGTTCTCAAGTGCACCGCTAGGTGGAGACGTTAGCAGCAGAAAACTTCCGAAGCGCCTCGTTCCAGCGCAAAAAAAGCGGAGCCGAATCAATATCATCTTAAACGACGAGTAACTTCTGAATGACTAACAATGCGACGGTGAAAAGTATGCTGTGCATAGAAGTTAGGTTAAAATATCAGCCTCCACAGCTAAACGTATTTCATGCTCAGTAAGCACTCGTTACATTTATTAAATTTACCAAATTTCCATCCATCCATCATTTCATCCTATTTACCAAATTATTTTCTCCCTCGCGACAACAACCTCTACAACAGAGTAAACAAAGCGCATTTCACGGACAGAGATACAGACACGATTCAGTCACTTGCTTCAGTAGCACCGGTTTAACCAGGGCACATTACGCCAATATCTGCGTATAAATTGGACAGATTTTATTATAAATTGCATTGTCTGAATAGATAATGAGGTGGGAACAGAAGTAGCTCAAAAAGACCCATTTTGAGACCCTCGAATCTTGAGAAGGATTTAGCAGCTCTGAGGGACACTGGAAGCTCATTCCACCAGGTTGGAGCTACTGTCCTTATTGGAACCCAGCAGCCCTCATGGATCTCCAGACTTAAATAGCTCTATACAACTAACTAACTAACAGAGACTTTTAAACAAGGAAATGACTGATGCGAGTGATGCACCTGCATGATGTGACAATAAAGCTGGACCACCTTTTATTGCCCGTTAGATTCGATTCACTCTTTTCTTTTAACCGGCGCTCGGTAATTTTATCCGCACTTTAGCGGAGGAACTGCGGCTATTGTAAAGGGTACTGCAGCAGGAACGGGGTGTCGAGCTTGCAGCCACTGACTGTAGAGGCAGCAGCTCTAACCACTGCGCCACCTGGTGCCCGTTTACAAGAGAGCAATGCTGAAAATGTTTAATTCAAACAAGCTCCCTGCATAGCAGTTCTGGTTACTTTATAAACACAGCCATGCGCATAACCAACATTAATTCGCACCAACATTGTGTGCTTCATAACAGGTGAATTGTTTCTACATGTTAAAAACTGGCAGTCTTGCAAGCCGGAGGTTTTGCGTGGGGCTGCGGCGGGACGATGACGTACCCCGGGCGGCTCTGAAGCTGCGCACCGTGTTGCCGTCCCTGAGGCGGAAGCCCTCCGCGCGGTATTTCCCGTACAGGCTCCTCATGTGCTGTGCCACGCCGTCATGCCGCTCCTCGCGACCCGGTGCCGCGCGGCGATCCGGCAGCGCGAGGTGAGCGCGCGCCAGCAGCAGGAGCAGCACCACCAGCACGTGTTCGCAGGGGGCCATGCTGAGCGCGGTCAGTCCGCACGACCGAGACACAGCAGCAGTTCTCCGATGCTCGCTCACATCACCTGCGCGTGCGCTCGAGCGGAACCTGGCGCGAGATCCGCCGCTCGCAACGACGATGGTGAAGATATTGAGTCACCGTGGTATCACCGGCCACCAGGGGGCGACACTCAGTTTAGTGTCTTCGGTTCAGCTTCGATCGTTGCTCCACCTTCGTGCTGCTGCTGCTGGTCCTTCTGGCTGTGAGGGGCTGCTCGTCTGCTTTTGTATCTGAGCTCTGGGGCTGATCCGGCCTGGACAGCCAATCGGACCCCCGCTCTGCTGTCTGTGAAGGTGGTGGACACACACACACACACACACACACACACACACACACACACACACACACANCTCCTGTCTGTGTGTGGGGGGGACACACACACACACACACACACACACACACACACACACACACACACACACACACACACACACACACACACAGTGCCTTCACAACCTTCTGCACTTTAGCTGCTTCTTGAAGCCAAACTATTTATTGTACCCACGTCTTTTCTCATTTTCTCACAAAATGGCAGAACTAAAAATTAAAAAAAACTTTAGAAACACTAACAAAAACAGCAATATACTGTAACAGGTGTGCATAATATTTACCTGGGAACTCTTTCTAAACCAAATCATACACACATTCTTAGAGATGGATATTATTAGTTACTGGAGAACTTTAGAGTAAGTACTTTCCAGGGTGGATTGAGATAAGTCTATATTTCAAGGAGATGGAACTTGTACCACCACACAACCTGCAGCCTGTAGCTCTCCTCATTTTTGTCTGAAGGATTTCTTGTCTGAATCCCACTCCTGCTTTGGCTTCCTCCATTAAAGCACTTACCTTGGAGTAAGAGTACTGTACACTAGAGAATAAACAGGTAAATTATTGAAACGTGGCTGATGCAATACTATGTTACCCTGAAAAAATTAGTCTCAGCTAATTAAAGGTTAAAATAATAATGCATTCAAGATGTTCTAGTTATTAGTTTCAGTTTAGTCAATTTTTAAACAGCGATAAATTATCATGTTCAATTCTGATCCAGTCAAGAAGTAATCTGGGTTTTTATGACATTTTCCAGCAAGTTTTTAAGCCTGACATTAATAAACTGCTTTTGTAGGACATTCCTTTTCGCTGGATGACTTGTTTCTGGGCTGTACGTGAAGTTGGAAACAGAGCAGTGTAGAACATCCCAGAAGAGCGCAGTGTGGCACGGTGGTGAATGAAATGGATTATTAGTGGATTTAAAGCCTTTCTGCTCTGTTTTGTCGAGTTCAATGGAGTTAAGCACACACTTCCTGAACAATACTCTGTGATCCGGATATGGCACCGTAGCCCTCACACACACTGTAAAGGCTGTATAAAGAGCTTAAACACCCCTTTCACCAATTCTTCTCCATATGCATTTAAGATGAAACGATTATTAACGTCCTTCTAACACAAACATTATTTTTTAAATATACATTGTTGGGGGTATGAACAGCAAACATATAATTTTTGAGAAAATCACAAGCTGATGTGCAAGATGTCACTGGCTTTCAGTCATTAACAGCATCTGTGATTTAATGTCATTAGATTTACGAGGTTTAATGTATATTTAAAACCACTGGAGGCTATATCAACAACCTAGACACAGTAGTGCTGTTTTTATATGAAGCAGCAAAAAGCCAAAATTGTTTCTGTACCAGCACTGATGAACATTAACCTCTTCACAATCTTGCAAGAAACAAAACGGTAAATAAATATGGGCCTTAAATAATTTCATTCAATTCAAAGAAAACACAGGTGTGACCATTGTGCAGGTGCTATGAAATGCGCCTGTTCATGGAATTCCAGTCAGGTGTGTTTCTGCTAACTGCCAGGTCATTGTACAAATTACTGAAGGCTTCTCAATAACAGGGCCAGACACAGGGTGCTTAAACCAATAACAGAACTATTTGTTGCATAGGTGTGAGTTACATTAAGAACATCTGGGACATGTCCCTGATGCTTGTTAAAAAATTCTGGGGGCTTTTTCAGCTTCTATCTATGCTGATACCCATATGATCAATTATGTCCCGACACAACTGAAATTTGAAGCCCTTGGTCTCTATGTAGCAATAAGTTATAATTTTCACTATCGATATATTGCATAAATCAGATTCAAGATGGGTACACATGGCATAGTTGAGTATCTCTCATAATGGGTCAAACAATAGGCTCCATTTTAAATGTACCTGTTCACAGTTAATATTATCAGTAATTTTCATGGTGTTTGGCTCTGTTCTATTCTTCTACATTCATTCTGAGACAATTATTCACTTTGTTTGAAATACATACAAATTGGTCAGTGTATACGGAAAAAAACATACATTTGTTGTTTATTTCCTCCCGCCTTTAGGAAGCACATGTGCTGGTTTATTTCTAGGTGTTTGAGTCAGTCCTGCTGCTCTCCAACAGGAAAGCGGGCAGTTTCATCACTGCTGTCATGCCACTTGAAGGAGCTGTGGCCAGAAGAGTTAAACCATTTTAAATGTGGGTGAAAGCTCATTTGCCACAAAGGTCTTCTTTCAGAAAAAAGGAAAACGAAGGGCAAAGATAAATTGCTGCATGAAGTTACATTTCATAAAAAATACCTAACCTGAGAATAGCTTTAGCGGTTCAAAGTACTTACTAATAGGAACAACTTACGCATGAAACCTTACTTTTAATTTTGACTTAAAATGCTGTTTATAGTTATCTTTAAAGGTTCAATTTATATACCTATTATTACTTATCGGATCGTACCAATGTGATTATTGAATAAATTCGTGTATAATATAGTTTTTTTCTAATATATTCTATTACTATTATTCTTACTTCTTAGAAGGTACATTTTGACTATTTCTGTTTGCCTGTCATCACAACAACAGAGACAACTAGCAAAACACATCAGGTCGGGAAATGGATACAAACACCTTGACTGAAAGATGCCACAGAAATATTGGAAATGGGCCACTGGAATATTTTAAACCGTAATCTATAGGGACTTGAATAAAGTCACTGAGTGACTGATATGTAAATTATCAGGAGCTTTGAAGTTAAGTCTGGCTGGCATCTGTGTGCACGCCAAGTGCTCAGAGACTGCTTTCCTCTCTTTGTAGAACTATTGCTATTCTCACAGTCCAGTTGCAACTTCCGCAGCCGGGGGAGGAACATAAAAGGGTTCTGACATATTTCAAAGCCTTTATGCCCTTCACTTGTTTACACAACACAATAACCATTTCAGAGTGAACATACTATCGAGGTCCCAGAGCAGGTTATGGCTTCATAGACCACTTATGTGGGAATCTCCACAATCTTCTAGCTTTGAACTGGAGATTCAATCAGCAGTTTGCACAATACTTGGGTGTCATGAAAACTTTTTATTTTTGTTATTCAGAGAGCCATACCAAAGTTATTACAACTCTACAGACTCATTTTCTGCGACATATGTAAATTATAGGTCTACAGTCCAGGAGACGCTTTCCCTAAGACTTCACAAAAAACAGCCAATGAACCTATTTGTTAGTAGCTTTCCTGTAAAAATCCTTGTGTTTTAGTATTGTTCTATGAATTAAAGGTGAATATTGCTTTGCTCAGATCACTGTGGACAGTAAAGTGGTTATGTCTGTCTTCAGGCCTTCAGGTATGAAATGCAGAGCAGAATGGAGAAGTATCCACAGCTAAACTTGTTTTTTTTACAACATATTTAAAATAAGCCCCCAAATAACATTACTTTGCCATCTTCAGAACCCAGACTGTTTGCATTATACAAAAATGGCGCCAGAAATGCTGGGAACTTGGACAAAGTTTTATTAACATTAAAGCCTTGTGATTTTCATTATGCATTTTAGTGACTGTCTCTGCAGATGAGCTCAGGTTGTCCGTCTGGTAATGTGGTCATAGAAGGCAACTTGAATATAGAGGTCAGAAGGGATGGAAGTCCTTGAGGAGTTATCACCTGGAGAAGCCTTAGACAGAGAGAAGGGAATAATTTTTATTTAATCACTCACTCTTTACATGCCCATCGCTTATTTCCAACAATTACAAAAACGATTGTGAAGCGAAACGTGAAAACAGACACATAATGTGCTGTGACCCCAGCCACTTCTGGGGAGGCATACGTCTACAGAGGCTGTGAGCTCATACTAGGTCAGAGCAGGCTTCGGTTTTGGTTTTTGAGTCTGGGTTCCTGTGTTTCCGCCTGCTGTTTTTAATGGGCGGCTGAGCTGGGCGTGTTCACCACAGCCAGAAACCCTGTGCTGACATTCTAGCCTCAAAAGGATGGCACAAGTGAACACAATCCCTGCTGTCTGCATTTATATACGCTCAAAAAATAGTTCTGGTCCATAGGCTTGGAAAAAGCGAGCACCAGCTATATGAGCTGCAGCTCATGGCATTTTCACTGGATCACTGTGTGGGAATATAATTTACTTCTAGTCTTTTCTCACAGAGTGCAAGGTTCAGGTTGGAATGAATGGTCTGCTACAGACTAAATTTATTATTGGGAAATCTTTGCCACCACTGACTTCAGCAAGTGCTCACTGAAAACAGGGTTTAAAATGTACTGATGCAAATATATCAATCTGTGATTCCTAAAGTTAAAATAAAATCTGGGTTTTATAAGAATTGCAATAAAAAAATACAAGAATTATGAGTGAAGGGTAATACTAGCAATGCTAACAGCTTCTTTACTTGCCTTTGGATCCACATTAAGAATTTTTCGGTCTTTCTTGTTTTTGAAGAGCAAACCAGTTGGGTTGTCAGCAATCACTCGATAGTTTGTACTGGGGTTGGATGCATATGCCTGAGTTTCCCAGTTGTAGAAACTTGAAAAAGTAAAGAAAAATATTAACAACATACAATGTATGCATACATAAACCTATCAAAGGTCCCTCACCAGTATTGTGTGCCCTGTGGTTGGGTTCCACAGGTGTCATCCCTGGTGATAAACCCCCAGGGAACATAAATTAAATCAGATGGATGAGATGGCTGGAATCCTCTTCCCCTCATTGCTCACAGTCACACTTAAAACTTAGACAGATGACTGCAGGGCACCACGTGGAACTTGAAGAATACTGATATCACCACAAGTGTGTTAAGCTACTCATGTTAAAAAATAAATTCATCAAAGAAGGTGGGTCGCTGTATGTTCATCTCCTGAATTAATGTGATCTGGTTAACTGATCACCACTAACTTGAAAAGGGAAACCCAGATTAAAACTAAAAACTAAACAATTAACAGATATTTAAAGATCTGTTCAACTGATGAATAAAGTTATTTCATATTTTTTAGTTACTTTGATTTTGACTCACTTATATGTTTAGGGTCAGTCTCCTGCTACATGACCTGGCTGAACTTAAATCTTCATTTCACAGACTGATGGGCCTGACACTCGCCTATAGAATTTCCCAATACAAAAAAATCTGTTGGGGTTTTTCTCTTCCACCCATGTCTGAAGGGAAGATCCACACGCTTGACACTAAGACGTCTGTCGTCAAGGACTTTAGACTGAGGACGGATCGCACTGGAAAAGCTAAACTTTGTTTTTTATATGGTTTCTTTAAATACCGTTTTATATCATTTCTGTTTCTTGTTTCCGATCTTACCATCTTTCACCAGGTTTATTATTTATTTATGGGGTTTTACCAGTGGTATTTCCTAGGGGGAGAGATGTAGCCAGGAATGTCTAGTTAGGAAATAGTACTTACGTGGTGGTATTCCTGCCTGTTACCGTTAAATATAGTTATTGGCTGATTGGCTTTTCGAGGAGGGTTGTTGTTATATGTCTTGCTTATATTTTGGCTAGGCTCTTTAGGTTCAGATCTGTGTGTGTGTGTGTGTGTGTGTGTGTGTGTGTCTCTCTCTCTCTCATATATATATATATATATATATATTTCTCTTTGCTTTCTGGGTCATGTGTTTTTGTTCGAGTTGTCTCTGTCCGCCTATTTAGCATTCTATTGAAATAAGGACCTGTTAGTTCTATTTATGTTTCTTTGTAGCATTTTACTGTTGTGATCTATATTTAAGCTCTCCTTTCTGTACAGATGACTGAAATGATGAACACTTATGAACTATGTATACTTTTTTAGTAGAGTGGTTCACTAAAAATGTATTGCAGTTGATGTAACCATTATTTCTCTGTGTTACTTTTCTGTGTTTCTCTGACCAAGTGCTACTGTTTTTGCAAAAATGAAAGTACAAAAAGAGAAATAAAAATAAAAACAATTTCCTGATAGAGTCAGGAATACATTGTGGTAAAGTGCCCAAGGTTGCTGTCCTGTGGCAGCAAAATATCACACATCATACTGCCATCACAGTGCTTGACTGTTGGCAGAAAGGTCTTACTCTGAAATGCCATATTTGAGTTTTGGCAGTTGTAATGGAGCCCAATCTCATCCAAAAAGCTCTGCTACTGATTCATCAGTCCACAGAATATTCTTCCCAATGTCTTGAGACAGATCCAGGTGCTTTTTGCTCAGCTGTAAACAAGCTTTCATGTTCTTTTTAGTCATATTCTTTTTCAGTGCTTGTCTATCATGCGCGTATGTATTTCATTTTTTCACAATGCTGTTCTTATTGAGGACCCATGAGCACTGACGTGAGATGAAGCGAGAGGCCTGCAGTTCCCTATGGGTTGTTCTGGTTTTCTTTTAGAGCTCATTAATTTTGCAGGACGCCCAGTCCTAGGCAGATTCACCACTGTTACAAACTGTCTTTGATGAGTACAGCTTTGGCTGAGGTTCGACTCAGGTTCAGAGCATTAGAGCAGTGCAACCAGTCTTGACTTATAGACTTTAATAACTTTCAGAAAGTTCCACTGAGTGTGGCACGATGTCAGTTTCTTTATTGCCAACTTGATGTCGGCTATAAAGGTTTAAGTAGCTGAAAATTATGTAGGATGGGACTGGGCCAAATCAGGCCTGTCCATCCAAACAGCTGACTAACTACTCCCTTATTAACTTTTTCACACATATGACTGCATGTTCTGTATTAAAGAAATGGCACAAAAACAATACTTGTGTCATTTTTTCTTTTTCAGGGTTCATTCATATACTAGTCCAACTGACAAAAGCATCAAATTTATTGTCAAATATCAGAAAGGTGTGAAAAATGCTTGTACAGCTCTATAAGTGCACAACATGTAAAGATTTTTTTTTCCAGTTTTTACAGTAAAGCACTGTAACAACTGCCTGCTTGCACCTTGCACATGCCTTTGAATTACACTCTTCCGTTCCATGACTGCTGAAAGGGAACTGGAACCATATTTATTTCATCAGATGCATGGCTGCAGACCTCTCTCAGTTTTGCCATACAAAGGACATGAGATGTGCCAGTTGGTCAGAATGGATTAAGCACTGGTCAGCATCCACAAGGAGCCATAACGTCTGTGCTGTGTGTCAAGCAATGTGAATGGAGGGCTTGGTCCCACTGTGACGCTGCTGCCCTGATTCTAACGGTTCTCATCACCAGCTCCTCTGCTGTGAGCCAGCTGCTTTACGGTAATATAATTCCAAATGTCACACTTTAAGGCAGTGGAAGTTGCTTTAGTGGACCTCTGCTATTCCCTCACTGCAGATCTTTTCCAAGAACAAAGTTAGACCTTAGGGAGGAATTTCTTTATGAATCCACTGAGAGGCATGCAGATGAGAAAGCTATAATAAATTATGCATATCATGGATGATTATGATAAGAGACTGGACTAAAGCCAGTGCAGTATATGCTATATATCGCTCTGCTGCTTAATAGTTTGGTACATGATAAACAACAGATGTAAAATGTTATTCATCCAGACTGTTGAAAGAAGTCACGGACTGCTTACATTTAGCCATGGTGAGCTTTGAATTATTGTTCTTTTTGGCTGATGCGAGAATGGAACTGAATGGCTTTCAAAGATTTTTTTCAGTAGCAATCCCTGGTGAAGCATGAAGCCTGTAAGGTTTTGGAAGTTTTTAAACATAAGAATATCTACTTCACCTTTAATGTAAAGTAAACAAATACGATTCAAAGAGTGGTTACACTATATCTCCAAGAGGGGACATGAATATATATTAAATTTATCAAATGCATTAAATATACTTTCATCAGCTGTATATTTTTTTCCACATATAGAATATTTTATAACAATGTTTTTAACATATTTAAATTCCAACTTTACACCCCTATTAGCCAGAATACTAACTACTCCTGAACTGAACTGCAGTATATATGAATGATGTGAGGGAATCAATAAATCTCTGAGACTCATAAGGATTCATCCCAGAAGCCCATATCTTGAGAGATGTGGTATCTCTCAGTTAAAGCTCTATCAGCCTCGCCTCCCCCTTCCCTCCCACACACTTAGTGTGGTCTGACTTGCTTCTGGGAGCCATTCTCCCCCTCTGAAGTCTGAAGACCATGGGGCTGCAGACTGGCCAACTCCACACACTGTGCAGTTGAACAGATACATATTGGCAGCTTTTAAAAGTAATAAAAATCTGGAGGAAATATTTAGGGGACAAAACTACATTCAGCACATTATTTTGGAAATACACTTTTGTTTACCATCATGCTATTGTGTTTGGGTCCTTTCTTATAGTCTTCTTATAGTCCTCTGCAATTTCAGTGAGTGGCAGTACTTTAAACATAGAAAAGTGATAATGAGGCAGAAATGCAATAAGTGGTTAGGATCCTGCGGGGGAACCCTGAAGTTCATGGCTATTTTATCTAGAGTCAACAATTATTTCAGTAAACAGGTTAACTAATCTTATGTTAGCTTAAACTGACGTTAATGTTATTAGTCATAGCAAAATTAATCATTAATTATAATAAAAATAAGAAACTGCTGCCAGGAGTAAAATTTTAACTCCCTGTTTCGTTAAAAAAAGTGATAAATAAAAGCCAGTTTCTGTGTCATAAGGAAACTACCCTGCTCACAAATTGTTACACATGTAAGCCATTCCTTCAGTATACTGGAAGCATATTTTATTTTCTCATCTCGCACACAGGGGTTTATTTCTCGTTTTTCCAAAAACATTTGATAGTATTTTTAGTGCCTATTTATACCAAACGTCATATAGCAATTAACATATTTGGGCTAACCACTTTTTTTTTTTTTTTTTACGGTGAACCGCTTACATTGAGCAGAAAAAAGAAGTGAGATGCTTAAACTGAGAACAAAAAGACAAAAAGACAAAACCCCCTAAGCATGTGAATACTAACATTTTTCTTCAGTAACAATGCTTTAATAGTGCTTGTTTAGTAGCTTTGACATTTAAAGGGGATTCATATATATGGAACACAAACAGCACTGGTGGAGATAGGATGCAAACATAAAAAACTATTGATACTTTTTAAAAAGAAACTTTATCTACTGAAATACAAAGCACCATGCTTTTCTGTTGGGCAGACAGTTTTATAGAAATATAGTTGCTGGCCTGTACAAAATTCAGGCATGGAGAAAAAAAGAATGAAACACACGTAAGTCTAAAAAAAAGTTTTCCACTCAGCGCAGGAATTAAGTTTCAGTCACACCTGACTGACATCATTAATAGGGTAAGTGGTCTGTATTAGACTTCTGTGGTTTCCCTACAATGCTTAAACATATCTGGACGTCCACATTTTTTGTGTTGTCTCCAAACATTTCTATGTTCTGGATGTTGCGTGTTCATGATATATGTTCTTGGACTCGTTTGGACTGGATGACGAAACTATTTGGAAAACACAAACTACTCTTTGACGACAAAGATTCTTAGCAGCACAAGAAGCGTATAGAAATGCACTCACAACCCTTTGGCAAAATCTTATTTATCGTCTGTGGGACACAAGCCTACTCCGGCTTACGAATGACTAAAGTAAGAAATCCACAACACATGTTGAAACTCAGTTTTGTATGCATTTCAAGGTGTTATGTGTTTTCAAGTCCTCCAGTGTCCTACAGGCAGCGTGCTCCATTACCTAAAGTGGTGACACAATAGAGTGTAATATATTCCTCCATATGGCCAGATCTCATGTGATTAATAACTTTTCTGTGTTGAAAAAGGTTAACGGTGTTTCATTCTCTGTGGTCTTCCATGTCTTATAAAGAGAGGAAATAATGGCATCATGAAATACTTTTTCATCCAAATAGCCAGTTCCAAGTGCATGATAAAATAAAGATGTCTTTGAGAAGACAACTTGTAATACACTGGAAATTCACATATTTTTATTTGTTTTGTGCTAATTTAACATTACTTTGATGTAATCAGTATGTAATACAGATGGAGTAACAGCTTAATGTAGTTATCTTAAAAAAATTTAAAGAACAAACAATAGTAAATGACATTTCAACTTTAAACAAACTTAAACTGCCTAAACAAAAAAAGAGAACCGAATGCTATTTGTCATCAATACTAATAGTAGGGTAAATCTATGTTTTTTAAAGCTACTATTTAGATAATTTTGTCAATGAGCAGTTTTAATAAAATGTATCAGATTAAAAAAGGAAGTTACAGATCAAGAAACGCATGCCCCAGAGTAAGGGTTATAAAGCACATAAATGAACTTCAAGAGGTGAACTTCCCCTTTAACTGGAACAAACAGTTCTTAATCCATAGTTGTGCTCACCATGTGTTGATATTATGACAGGGGGTGCAATTTAATCTTACTTTACAGCCATTTGTCATAGCCAGCATCTCTCCTGTGTTTGTAAGAAGTTTCTGAGAGCCCCCCACATGGTATGAACACTGCTGTGGGGGAACACGGTAATTCACATCAGGAGCTGGAATTATTGTTCTTCACATTGCAAGTTAATAAAGAAAGACAGCAATGCAAATATTTTCCCAGTGGTCGACGAAGTCAGAGCCACAGGTGCACTGCAGAACTGGAGTACAGCAGCAGTATGATTTTGGGCAGAGCAAGGAAGCCATGTTTTTCTTAAAATGAAATCCTTCAAGTTAAATATTTCAAACACTCAGAAACGCTCACACTCACACATGCGGCCCAGATAAGTTTATGACATACAAATTCTTATCCTGGACAGAATTTGCTTGCACTCCGTGGGCTTTATGTTGCCTGGGGTAGTCTTTCCCTATGAAAACTCAGGTAAAAACAGAGTATAGAGCTGGTATCCGGTGCTGGACTGCATCAGTACAACAGTGAACAAGTTTTGAGGCTCATGTGATAACTTGGTCTTGTACTTTACAGCATTTTCCTTGTATAAAGCAAATCAGTCACGCAACTGTGATAAAAGCACAAAAAAGAAAAGAAATGAAATTTTGAAGAACAGCATTGATAATATTGATCAGACAATTAGAACTATAGCGCTGTACGTATATACCGTATTTAGAAATGTAAAAATTCTAAATAGAATTACAGTCTTTCTTCAAACATATGGAATATGTATCATATATATGGGTGAATTAGTTTCTGAATACATTTCAGAAGAAAGCGCAGTGTCTGCTCACTATAGCAGTGGTTCTGTTCAAAGAATCATTGCAAGTAAAGAGAGGTTAATGTTTAGAGCACATAAACATATGGTCATTTTGTAGCGGAACATTAAATAGACATCAGAGTTGCTGAAGGCACATCTGGAATGGCAGGAAGCTGAGCGCACGCAGCAGCGTTGTGGGATAATTAGGTGACGGTTACAAGTGAACACTGTGTGGATGTTTCCTGGGGGCTACACCAAACAGAAGCCTGCGTTTATATTTTATGTTTGATTTACGATGATCAGTTTTAAGCACACGGTAGAAAGTTATAGATCCTCCTCCCCTTTCTTATATCCTTTCATCAAAATATTTGTCCTTTTTTTCCAAAATCTGTCAAACCATTTTATTAGAAAATGACTTCAGCGAACATCTATGGCCCATGAAAAGTAATCATTCGACTCTATACGCTTTACAAATATAAAGACAATTTTAAGGTGGACAAACCATATAATTAAACAACTGGATAATCTTCCCATTTCATCGAAGAAGCACCTGTCATATGGAAAATCCCGGCGCACTCATTTCTCTGGTAATATCTGGCATGAGCAAACTTTGTGACACCAGTAGCTAAACCAGCAGCTGAACACCTGCAGACTCCGAGATTGTTTCTTCACCATTATGACTTGTGCGTCTTGAGCAAACGGTTTATTATAATTATTGCATAGTGGGGATGTGTTCTAGGGTGAAGGGCTGAGTAGTTAAGGTTAGGGGCTGAGCGGACAGACAGGAGCCCCGACGTGCAGCAGAGCTTGCGCGCTGTAAGGGGGGAAGGGTGTCAGCATCTGCTACCTCTTAGCGACAGCCACATGGAGCACAGCGCACATTATTGCTCCCCACAGGGCTGTGAGGGAATCGCGAGAGAGATGCCTGACCGCAGCATGAGTGGCCTGCATCCGGTCATGCCTACTCCACGACTTGCTGACCTCCCTACTTGAGCCCTGTTGGGAATCTGCTAGGAAACATTTGGGAATTTTCTCTGTTGTTCTACATCAGGACACGTTACACGTGACCACACATGTCACTGTGGGGAGTAAATATTATACAAGTTGTAGGAAAGAGGCTGTTCCTTAAGAAAACAGATGCTGGGATGTTGATTAAAGGATCTGAAGTAACAGTTAACCTTAAAAGACTACTGGCTCTGACATACACCCGTCTTCCGGATACCGAAAGCAAGATAAGCTGTCAAAGTTCAGGAAACAAACTATTTTTCAGCTGGAAAAAGTTGTTGTAATTGTTTCATGTGAAATATTTCATATGATGCTGACTTTATAAATTCAGCAATGTAATTTTAAGTATAAAAAAGAGAACTGTCCAAGGTCACTGAATACTTAATTTAAAAAAGTAAAATTTGTATCAGTGATTAATATGTAGTGTAGAGTAATATGTAGCATTTCTATAATTCTTCTTTCAGGTTGAAAATGCAGAGTATGTTGTGTATCCATCCAGCGACCCATCCATTATCAATAACTGCTTCATCTTGCTCCGGGTCATTGCAGTCTGTAGCCTATCCTAGAATCACTGGGTACCAGGTTGTGGAACCAAACCCTGAATGGAAGGCCAGTCCATGTACACATGTACACACACTGTGGGCAGTTTAGAGTGATCAATCAACCTGAAACACATGTCTCTGAGCTATGGGAACCTGCAAACTGCACATAGACACAGGTGGATTGAAAGCTATGCCCAAACAGCCAAGGTGCTTTGAGGTGGCAGTACTGTTTGCTGCTTGCAACCATGCCGCCTGTAGGTTGTGTAGTCCGGTGAAATCAATCCACTTTAGTGAGTTGCGACTTGTACTTCTTAGGCACCGGAATATGGAAAAATGAACATGAATGTGAATAGTTTTACAAGCTAGGTGCCATATATATATATATATATATATATATATATATATATAGACACACACACACACACACACATACACACACATCACTGGATTATTGATACATTCATTTTTGTCTAATGGAAACCTCTAGAACCACAAAGGATGTGTTACTATGAAAGCAGGCGTACCTTAAGTCAGTTGGCCTTGGCAAAAGCCGTTTCTTTCCACTGAAATATGGTTCGAAAGCTTCAGTTTTGAGTCTGTGGGAGTAGTCTATATACCCAGATATTTCCTGTCCAAGAGAATTTCGGTCCCTTATGAAAATGATAGACTGTAAAAAAACAGGAGGGAACACTGGGTAAATAATCATGAATGACTTACCCTGTGACCTAGAAAGAAGAGTGACATTAATCACTAATATTGAGGACATAGAGGGTATAGGTTACAAATAATGCCTCCCACGCTTGGAATAAAGAAAAAAATATTCATTATTCAGAATAAACATTTATCGACAGTACAAAAAAGTTGCAGTAATTTAGCATCTAACAAAAGCTACAAAGCATTAACAATAAATAAGCTAAATTTTATACCAATATTTCCTAGATTAAATAAATGAAGTCATTTATATCATCCACAAATTGTGCCAAGCCAGTACTTTGTTGAAGGCAACACAAAGCACATGAAAGATTATAGGGTAAACAAACCTGACTATATTTTTTATGATGATATGATTTTAAAAAATCAGGCTCCTGATAACATTCAACACAATATAAACAGTTAAGTTGTTTTGTCTAAATAACAGCATCACACAGAGGGACGTGGGGGAAAAAAGATTTGTTGTGACTGTACAGTTTACCTGTATGTTTCACAATTAAACAGGGTGAAAAGATCCAAGTGAAATCTCAGTGAGGGATATAGCCTATTTGTAGTCATAACTCAGAGCATCTGTAGATTTCTTTACTTGTGAAGGATAAAAGTGAGATAACTAGCACTGCAGACCTCAGAGGAAGAGGGCTCTTCTTTATCTGTTAAACAGATGCTATCAAGTTTACAGCCGGCTGAAGGCTGAGCCACTCGCCCTGTCTGTGGCTCCAGAGCTCCTCGACTGGCGCTGGATATAAATCACCGAGTGGATGCAAAGAAATATAGTCGGAAGACGGAAGCAGGAAGACCACCTTTCTATTCATCATATCAAACTCCAGAGGAAAGCTAACTGGCAAACAGGCTGCTAATGTTCTAAAGACAAGAGAAGAAAAAAAAAAGAAAAAGACATGAAAGCTGGCAGCAGCACCTCTGAGACCACAGCAGGACACCACCCTCCTGCAGCTGTGAGCAACAGGTGTTCTCACCTCATTGAGGTTCGAAGGAGTTGTTATTCATTTAGTGCTTTAGGGTGTCAGGAACACATAATTCCACTCATATATAAAACTGACAGGCTTGATATTCAATATTCCAGACACTCTTTGCAGATTAATAGCATTTAAACATATAGATGTGATACACATAACATATAGCATTACTGATTGCACTCCTTCAGAGATATTAGTCACAGATTGAACACTTTCTGACAATGGCAAAAAAAAGATGACTGCAAAAAACATTAGGGGATTCTTTACTCTATCGTAATTCCATATGCACTGGAGTCTTCCAGCGCACATTATCAGTGATACAGTAAATCCTGGATTCAACAGGCCTCAATTTAACGGATTTTGGACTTGACAGAAAAAATAATTTTTCTGGGTGATATGTTCAGTACATGCTTCAGAGAACATTTGTTATTTAATGGGCTTTTGGTTTTATATAGAAGCCATTTTATAGACATTTGAATTTAAAGAAGATTTAGCAATATCAGACACCCCCTTCCCCCAGTTAATCCATTAAACTGAGGATACTCTATGGAAATTGTGATGGTGAAAAAAGCACAGTTCACAAATTCATCATTGGAAATTTAGCAGCAAATATTACCTTATGTTTTAATAGTGGATGGGGGTGGCGAGAGCGCTTCATATCTAACATCCTGTGAAAATTTGGTGCTGTCAGGTCTCCTTTAAACATGCTGTGTGTGTGGTAATGCTATGAGAGAACACACTCTCAGGTAGCTGCCCTTTAGCAAACATGACCGGCGAAGGAAATAACTGCATCTCTTTATCACGGCACTGCCCAGCACACACAAGGGTGTTTTCTACTGCAGGATTTTCCGTTGACGCACTTATCTCAGGGTGAGTCGTGTGCTGGGGCACAGCAGTCACCCCTTTTGGAGAATCACGCTTCCACAGGAACTCCGGGGCCTCCCTGTGCCCTGTAGCCCGGGAACAATCCTGCACTGTCAGGGCGCCATGCAGGTGTCTCTGGGTGTCAGCTGGCCTCTGTTTATTATTGGTGCGCTGTGCTTTAGGAGGAATCCCGGGCCATCACTAACAACTGTGTAAATTTGTTGGGGTAATGAAAACATGGCCCGTACAACAGGAATGTTTGAGGTCCGAGCCCTTTTTTGGCAGCCCTGCCCTCGTGTGACTTTAGGTATTTCTTGAAGGGGAAAAAGAGCCGCTTGTTTGGATTGGAAGGGACTTCACAGAGTAGGGTTTGTGCAATGGAAGCAGCAGTGGAAACCAGCTGTATCGAGGTACGCTGCTTGTTTGGGGCCGAGAGGCATTACTGTACGCTTCCTTTGGGGATCTGAAATTATTTTTTGAACAGGCTTTGAATAAGATAAGACAGGATAGGATCATATAAGATCCAAGTGAATTAATCCCCAGAGGGAAATTCACACACTCTACAGCTTAAACACAAGACACATAACAAATATTGCAAAGTAAATAACCAATAAAGAACAAACAACAGAAGACAATACAATAAAACTAGACAACCAAGTTTGACAACTACGAGGTCACAAGGCTCCTTCAGCGTAGAAGAGTTAACAAGTCTACCAGTCATAGAGTGGCATTATTGAGGTGGATGGCTGTTGGTAGGAAGGACCCTCAGAAGTGCTTCTTTCTGGACCGAAAATCGAGGAAGCTGGTGGTTAAAGAGTTCATTGCAATCACTTCACAGAAGAGACATGAGCCAATGTCCATGATGGATTTGCATGTAATACTAATAAGCACCCAGTAGATTATTAAATGGGCAGTAGGTTTACAACAAAAGTGATAGGAGTTCCCAAAATGTAAATTAGACAATAACAAAACTAGACAGTAACACCTGATAGTACCCGTAAGATTTTTAAAATATATTTAAAATTTAAAGTCAGTTCACCTATCAAGATATAATAGCTTTTTACTACAGTCACAGCTTCAGAGAATGTTCTCGGAAGTTTCTTTAGGATCGGAGTCACAGCTGTACTCTTGATTATTTATTTACTGAGTCATGATAGTCTCTTGAAACCCCAAGCCCCTCCTTCAGGACCCTTGGGATGTGCAAAGTCACCACCCATCTAACCTGTTCCTTATGGCACAGCAGATGAACTGACCATAGTTTTCCATTCCCAAAATCCTGTACTTTGACAACCATATGTTTGACAACTGACAGTCAAAAAAGATTGCGTAAGGGACAGACAGTACACCGTAGAGTGGGCTGTTATTTGCACAACAAATAAAAAAACGGAGAACCAGAAGTTGTGATGATAAGTTACTGAAAAACAAGTAACCAAAATGCCAGCAGTACAGTACTAACTTGCATAACTAGAAAGTCAGCTGGACACCAAGTTTTATGCAAGACGCCATGTCAGTGTGTAATATAATTACTAAGAATTTTTTTTTACGGGAAAGGTTACTTTTAAAAGCATTCATTGGACGTAGAATTATGTTTACGATCTTAAATTTGTCGCTAGCTATAGAAATTGTGGTGAGTTCCCGTGGACTGAAATCAACCAGTTGTACTGGACAAATGATCATTCAAGGTCAGTGACTTATTAATCATATCTTCATACTCTGGCTTGATTTCTGTCTACACATGTACACAGCAAGAATGAACATAATCGTAATACACTCCTCCTCTTGCTTAAAATGATAGGGTGTGGCTGCAGACAGATGTCTTGGCATGAGAAACAAAAATTTTAAACCATGCTAAAAACACTGCTTGCTGTGCTTGGTGGTCACATTTTATATCTGTGTCCTGTGTAAGTATTGTATAACATTGTGTGCTGGATTTAAAACTAAAAATAGAATTAAAAGCATTTACAGTAATAGAGTATTCCAAGGAGGGGCACATTTTACACGTACAGCACACACGACTAAATCGAGTTTAAAGTGATCCTAATAAAAGCAAACAGTGCGAGTATTTGTGAGAATGACAAACTGTAAATGCATCCCTGATGCAAACGTTTCTTAAAGATAAATCTTGTATACATGGAACACATAGGACGTTTTGGACATTTGTTTATGTGTGTGCTCTACATATACATTTACAAACAGGACTCTGATGTTTGTGCAGGAAAATGAATGCATCCGGGCCAGGTGTTCTGGGTTCCCTTCTGCAAACACCCAGCAGCAGACAGAGTTACACCCTGAGGTTAGCCATGGGGGCAGAACAACTGTGGCCAAAGACCAAAGGGGCAGCAAAGTGGCCAATCGGAGAGTCCATCAGCACCGAGCAGAGATTGCACTGCACACCGCTTTTTACAGAGGTAGCTGGCTGAGCCAAAACCACAAAATAAGCGGCCAGAACCCACATACTTCAAATTACAGGGAGCTCAAAATCAGAAACGCTAGCCTATTTTTCAAATGGTATCTTAAAAATTCTATTAAAACCTCCTTTTCAACCCACATTTAGTCTTTTTTTCTGATTGATGCCATGACAGAGATAATCACTTTTCTGAAGCTTGGTTCAAAGCATGGTACATTCACAACAATAAGGCACACAATCAAGGTATGGTTTTCAAATAAAGAATAGCAAACGGCGATAGACAAAACAATATGGACAAACGGAAGATAAAAGAACTTCAATGTATATAAAGTTGCTCTGAGCTTTGTATTTGTCTTGTCATGTACCACAGGTATAACAAAGGACAGTATCACGCTAAAGACAGCACAGAGACAGCAAAAGTCTCACACGGTCTTTTGAAAGAAGGGCTCTGCATAGACTTCAGAAAAAAAAGAGTTAACGGGGTTAATGACAAAAGATCTTGTATAAAACAATGCAGGGAGCATGTGAAATATGATGTATGAAACATGAGGTCTTAAAATGTCTTCATATTTGCTGATTACTTCCATACAAACAGCCCACATCTCAAAGCCCACAATGTTCCCCAATCCCTCTGGACTCCGACCACAGCCTGTGTGCCACAACAGGAATGGCTGACAGGACGACTGCGAGGTGCATGTGGCTGGTGCCCTGTACGATATGTGTGTGTCCACGAACCGCCTGCTGTTTTTCCAGTCTGCATTCTGAGGGCTGACTAAAGCAAAGAAGCCACAATGCACCACAGACATGTCCAGCATTTGGAATACACCTGTGTGAGTCCCTGCTACCCTCAGCTGCTACCAGAACCCTGATCCTGGATCCCAATTTGGCACCCCAGTGAGATCTTTTACAACTTTGCTGCTCTGTTCACTGTGATTTGCTGGACAGGTCCTCAATGACCTTACAATGCACACTTTGCTCACCAGTACTTGTGGATGAATACCTCTTTTTCACAGACGAGAAAACGCTCTCATCCGTGTCACACCACTTCTCCTTTTCAGAGTTGCAGTGGCCTGGAGCCTATCATGGATGCTAGACTAGGAGGGGTACACCCTGGCTGGGACACTAGCTCATCATAAGGAAGCCACAGATACAAACACACACATTATGAGCAATTTACAGTCACCAGTGCACCAGAAACATGTCTTTGGACTGGGAAGAAACCAGAGCACCCAGAGGAAACCTATGCCAACAGGAGGAGAACGTACAAACTCCACACAGAGTGAACTGGATTTGAACCTAAGCCCAAAACCCACAGCCCAGATGCTGTGAAGTAGCAGGGCTACCTACTGTGACACCCTGCTGCTCATAGACCAGGCAACTGTGCTACATAAATGTCAAGAAATGCGAAATGATGTACACAGACTGAACGGCCAAAAGTAAAGCCACCGAACTGATTGATACCTGAAGGATTTTTTGCTACAAAGTCACTACTCATTTTTTGGCATATAAATTGCCACAATTCCTGGCTTTCTCAAAAGGAAAAATAATTTATGTTGAACAAAGAGCTTACGCCTCAAAATTAGCTGCTATTTGACAGCAAATATTATTTTAAATTACTCACTGAAATGACTGTATTGTGACAAAATGGTCTATAGAGGAAGAAAAAAAAACAAATTAGATGCATGCTTCAAATCTGTGAGGAATTATGGGTTGAAAATAGAGCAGTTGAATTTGGCAAGTGTGGTAAAAACACCAGTCACTCAAAGCTGTGTGAGCTACAGATTTTATACACCAAAGTGACCAAACACAGGCATACCCTTTCCTCTTGTTGTGCTCCTACAATCATTTTCTGAATTCCTTTGGCTTTCAAATTACTTGTGGGGAAGAAAATTTAGGTTTAGCATACAACATCTGTGGAATGGTGCAACCCTGAAGGGACAGAAAGAGCCTGGACAAAAAAAAGCAAAACATAATCAGTTTTTGGTCAGCAAATTTACTTGACGTTTTCAGTTGATTTTTCGATGGGAGTAAGCTGGCAGCAGTTTATACCAGTTCATCACAGACTGGGAGTCTGAGTCAGATTTTTGTATCTCAGATGAGAACCAGTTGAGAAAGGAAATACTCAAAAAAAAAAACGCTTTGTCAGAATATAGAGGATAAAAAAACAAAAAAACACTAATAATTCTGTGATTTTTGTCCTAACTCAATGAATGTGGAAGATCATGTAATGTGATACTAAATAATCATTTTGAAAGTGTGACGGTGCTATTTGATGTCATTCACTATTTGCCAAACCATAACAACTAGTATTTTGGACACAGTGGTTGCTGTCTGATCTTTAGTTGGTACAACCCACTTATTGCTGAAATGAGGTTGTAACTAAAACGTTTTATCTACTGCCAGCTAGAATCTAAAATTTGGTTAACAAACACTAACATCTAACTGCCGATATACATACTGTAAACTGTTAAAAATGTAAAAAGGACCAACAGACTGAGGGTTTCATAATGCGATGTGCAATTACATCAGGATTAGAGCAAAATTATTTAGAACTATATGGGAATATGATGATGACAGAGGAACAATTCAATTACCTAATTTCAGTAATAGAGTCTCAATCATATTCAAAATCAAATTTTCACTTTACAAATTATTGTATTTCTAAACAACTGTCAAACAAACTGAATATGAGATTTAAAAAGATCTTTCATGCCTGAAAATACTGCAATACGTTTCAAACCACATCCTAAAGTGCCAATAAAATTGTAAAATTAAAAATTTTAAATTAAAGAAATGCACTTAAAACAACTCATATGTCAGCAACTTATTCAGTATGATTATGACTGTAAAGCATATGAAATTGGTTTTTTTATATTTGAGCCTGGTATTCTTATTAGTGGCCTACATTTTGTTTTTACTTATTTTTAATTTAATAAATGTTGTAATGCAAACCATATTAATAAACCACATTCAAATAGACCAACTCTATCTTCAATGAAATGAGATCCTAACTGTCATTTATGATGGATGTTTTGAACTAATTAACATATTTTCTCGTAGAGGCGAATACATAGCTGACATAGTTGCTGGTAGTAAGAATTTAAAGCAGAATCACATTAAAAAGGACTGGGGGACTGTAATTTTTAATACAGTATAACAGAATAATTGATGCCATCTGACCTTTTTCAGACTCAAACCACACTAATTAAAAAGAAGTAAATGTAATATTTTTGGGCAAATGTCTTATTTTTGTGGTCAGAATTAAAGTAAAGTAACATTTATGCTTACAAGAACGAATATGTTTGTTGAAGAGTAATGTGATCAAACCTTAAAAACTTCTTCTTGATATGCAGAATGAACAGAACAACTTTAATACTTTCCCTAGCAAAGTTCATTATTGAGGGACTCTCCTGGTGTGGTCCCTTGTGGACAAATTTACAAACATGTCATTTATTAGTTTTAAAATTGCAATTAATGAATGAATTATCAATTAAATCAAATATGTATACAGCATGCTGCCAGGAACAATTTAAAAAATATATAACTCCTAAAGAAGCTTAATGAAATCACTTTTAATGTAATAACATTAAATTGCAGCTCTTTGAGAGCCTTTCAGTTTAAAATATTATAATTTCATTTAGCCTTGATATTAACAATTAAACTGTTTGTTTATTTCATTTAAATATACCCTAAACCTTTTCAGACAGTTGATAGATATAATTAAAGTAAATGAAAACAAATTAATTTAAATTGAAGCAAATACCACAAATGTTTATAGTGATTTACATTCAAGCAACATGATGTAACTAGTACCTTTTCCTATGTGGGCTTCAATGCTAATAGGCTTTTAAGGTTGGCAAAGCTTTAAATAAGACGAAAGGGACTAGAATCCTGGTAATTACACCATGCCAGACTTTTTTTTTTGCATCCCTGTAATTGAGAGGCACATTTTCAAATGCCCACTGAAAACAATCCTGATGAACTCATGTTATGGTGCTCAGTCCAACAGTGGTGTAAATGAGGGGTTATCCTCCTCTTGGCCACCTCAGAGTTCGAGATCCACTAAAGAAGAATGAAGCCCTCAGCAGCTGCAACACAGAGGTTCACACCAGCAACCGCTCCTGACACCCACTATAATTACTCTGTTCTTCTGGATCATGTTCACTTTCATCATGCTTCCCTCATTCAGTTAGTCACATCAACAGCTACTGCTGGCAGTGGAAGGTGGTGCACCATGAGGGACTTTTAAAGCAGCAGAGTACAACTGCCTTGCACCTGTGGAGTGAGTGCCCACTCATGTCTCTATGGGGGAAAAACTTCTGAACACTTTGGTACAAAACAGAACATTGACCAAGACACAAAGGGGCAGCTTATCTTCATAAAACAAAGGGTTCACAAAGCAGTGGAAAGGGAGATATAGAAAAAAAGAGTACAGGGTTGTCCTCTATATCACCTCTATGAGATTATGAGCGTGTACACTTCTCTGAAAACCCAAGAGAAGTAATTATTTCCCCTCCCTTTTCTTGGACATGAGTCTATTTACTTTTCTGTTAGACAATGAGAAAACAAGCATTTTTTTGGTACATTTCTCTCAAAGTGTTTTGCTCCATTACAGAGGTGAAGGTAAAAAATACATAAAAAACAAAGAAAACCTTTATAAATATATATGTAATACTGTATATGTTGCAAAATAATGTGTTTATACATATTTTCTTTGAGGCATAAAGGCTTCTACAGCTGGCACTTCAAGCAGACAGAGACTGGAACTGTTCCTTCAGTTTTGTAAGAAAAACATGAATAAGTTCTAATATCTTTCAAAATGTCAAACTATGCAATATACTTTAATTACGATAAATCTCAACAACATTGTAAAATACAACCTTAATGAACAAGACCAGTATGGGAATATGCTGTGCAAAGCAAAGGATGAATTATTCCTTTTCTTCCAATTTCTTTAGAACACAATACCAAAAATTAGTTTTTTGGATGTGGAGAGGCCATTTTGGTGAAACGTGGATTTTATTGATTCATTTTATCCGCTGGTAACAAAGACTACATGGAAAGTACCTTTCAGTAGTTATGCAATAGTTATTCATAACTGGCATACACATAACAGGCCTATACATATATTAGTTACTGTGGCAAACTAAACACCCATTCAGTTTAATGTGTCTTTAATTCATGTGTGTGTTTAAATGTATTATTATCACAAAGCAAACCTGATGTTAACACTGTAATTAAAAATTATCAGAAGAAATTTTTAACTTTTTTTGGTGGTACCTTCTTGCTTGCTAACACATTAGAATATTTTACCCTGATATAGTCCACTTTTTTCATGCACTTGCCATTTGGCAAAACAATTCATTCCATCCATTTTCATTAACCACTTAGCCTGAGCAGGGTTGCAGTGGTCAGGAGCCTATCCTGGAAACAGAGGGCTATGAAACTTCCCCTGGATAGGACTCCAGTCTGCTGTATGGTGACTACACACACACACAAACCCATTCACACTCACACTATAGGCAATTTGGAGTGATCAATTAAACTGAAACACATGCTTTTGGACTGTTGGAGGAAACTGGAGCACCCAGAAGAAACCCACAGACACATGGAGAACAAACAAACTCCACAGAGACTGAACCGGATTTTAACTCAGATGCGACCAGCACTGCTTGCAGAACCACCATGCCACCCCCCCCCAATTTATTTTCTCCTTGAAACTGGAAAAAAATAATAAAGCAAAGAAATGTATTACTTTAAAACTGCAAGATAGAGTCCACTTCCATCCCTGAAATGCTTGCATGAAAAATTAAAAAAGCAGCTGAGAATTACAGGCACTTACCCTTCTTAGTTCAAATTAATTACATTATATTAACACAAAACATTCCTATAAAAACAGAAAACAGAATGAACAGCTGTATTTACTTGTGCCTTCAGCCTCATCTAAATTTAAATTTTGCTGAGCAGTAAAGAGTTGAATACTTTTGCCCATAATAATTTAATATTTAACACATTTGTTATTTGTTTATAATAAAACAGATATGGAATCCAGACCACCATGTAAGCAGATTTAAATTAATTTTTCACTCAAATATGCAGCTTCAGTGAGTCTATAATTTCTAAACTCATCCAGATTGAATGCTGTGAGTGCTGAGCTCATATGGTCTCCATGTAAGGACTTTCACCAGAATGAGAGTTTGTCTGATTTACATTTAAGCAGATCTGCAGTGAGATTTAAGCCACAGTTCTCCAGTGTAAAGTTCAACAGAAAAACTTGGAAAAAAATCTGGCTCTGTCTATGGCCAGATGTTAGTATCACATTCGTCTTTCATTTTTAAGCAGTGCTATTACATGCATTTAGTTCACTGTGGTGTAATATTAATATTTACCTTAATTTAGCTGACATTTTGTTTAACTTATAATGTTAGACAAGAAACTTTACGGTGATTTATCCACTTACACATCAGAGTAATTTATTTTACCAGAATAAAATAGATGATAGTGAAAGTTAAATCTGATTTAGTGAAAACCTATAATGATGTCTGTTTAGTAAGTACCATAATGGTTAGGAGTGCTGCCTTGTAATTTAAAGGTCTCCAAGTCTTGCTGTTCCTCCAGTAGGAATACCTGTCTTTATAAAAGGAAGAAATCATGGCAAGTTGTCACTTTTGGCAAAATAAAGATTAGTAATTTAAATTTGGAATTTCAATTTAATCATAAACAGACCTTTGCAAGACATTAAATATACACATTGTACTTGGGTTACAGATGCATTTTTGTTCCTTCAGGATTATATTTTAAGTCCAGTACCCATATGAATAAAGGTCAAGGTGCATAACCATAAAACAGCACTTACAAACAACCAAGTTGGAATTCTGCCTGCACTGTTTAGGTTGAATATAACTGTCAGTGAATGTACTTTCGCTGTGTAGGATGCATCATTCTGTCACATGAAGCATGGCTGTGGCACTGGGAGTCAGTCCAGAAAGTGGAGGACTTGGTCTATGAGTCCCTAAAGACTGAAACATATTGTAATGTGAATGACGTCCAAGTGCTAATGAACACCGGCCTGCTTCTCATCCCTAATATGAGACATGGTTTAGGTTCAAGGTAGTAACCATGTCAACACACTGTTCATATAAAATCCTGTGTCAAATTATATGATTAATCCAGTTGGATATGCAACATACCAAAAAACCTATGTATTTGCTTATGCACTGAAAAATTTCCACCCAGTTTTATTGAGTCAATATATTTTTTGCCAGCTTGCATCTTGTAACAAACAAAGGACAAGTAGAGGACTATGAGAGTGGAAAGCGGACAGTGTCACTAGTCATAACACCATTCCTCAAAGTACAACTGGGCTCTAAAGTGTAAAAAAAAAGAAAAGAAAAAACAGTTTCAAGGTAAGACTGAAAAGAAGCGCATGAATAAGAAATGTAACAAAAAAAGTTCTAATAACTTGATAATTAGGCTACTGTAAATTAAGCTCTTAATTGTTATGCCTTAAGTACAATTTGTCTTCAGTTATCAATGTAATATAGTCATTTCCTTCTCACAAAATATCATACTGATGACAAATCGACATAAAATTTCTTAATGAAATACAGTACTCCATGTGCAATGATGCACAGCGGTGATGAAAACTCTGTGACACAAGTGTACAAAAATAATTTTTTTTAAAAAACACTGCGCAGTAAATCCTCAATTTAATGAACCATTTTAATAGATCTTAGATTTAACAGACAAATTCAGCAGTTCTTATGTTGGTAGTTTCCCTGTATTTTCTTGTTGATATTTTAGTACTTCAGGAATTCCTTGTAACAGTCTTGTTGATATATCCAAAATATGTTTTAAGACCTATCATTTGTTATCTAATGGGCATATAGTTGCCATTTTAGATACATTTGAATTTATCATACATTCAGCAATATTAACCCCCCCCAATTAATACATTAACCTACATTTAATCAAAGATAAAATCTGAAACAATGTCTGAAATACTGAAACCCATATTATATTACTGTATTTCAGGATCTGCAAAGTAATGAGTCACTCAGTTTATTGTACTTAAAGTAAAACAAGGGCTTCTGATGACTCCTGTCTCCTGGGGCAGTGACATTATAATACAGGCCATTACAAATGTGGGCCCTTGATGCACAGTGACCATCGTGCTCATTGTGTTGTTTGCTCAGAAGCCACTTCTGGCAAAATCAAAACGCAAAAACCAACGCTTTTGGACTAGCTTTGCTCCATGACACAAGACAAGAAGTTTAAGTACATCGCATATTTCCAGTGTCATACGGATGGCCCAATACACATTTTTCTGTGTTAGATCACAGACAAGGCTTGACAATCCATAACCCAGCTGAGTCACTGGGAGTAAAAGGTACTTATTTATTTAATATGTTTCATTCCTTAAGCCATCTAGCTATAATAAAGTTATTGAACAGGTGAAAAAAATACAATTTAATTTGGCAGTAAGAACCATACAATACACATAGCTGTGTTATACTGTGACAAACATTCACATGCAACAATTTTGACAGCTGCACTACATTTATCAGAGTCTCTGCCTCCACTCCAACACACACACACACACACACACACACACACACACCAAAAACACATTTGTCGTCACTTCTAAGAAAATACACTTTAAACAGAGGTCTTAATTACAAGGAAAATTTAAGCTTTTCTTTATTGCGTGCTGGTAAGCACTGCCTCGTGTTTCTTTATCCTGCCCTTCAAAGACAACACAAAACACACACTTCAGAGTCAGTACTTAAAAAACAGCTTCAGCACTTTTACTGATTAAAATTAAATGTGACATCAGGAAAATGTATAATGACCAAGTTAAAACACTACCATGGTGTTGATCGAAATCAATTTTAGCACGTTACACATCCAGGCAGATCAATGCTGAAAGAGCACTCTGTGTGTGTGTGTGTGTGTGTGTGTGTGTGTGTGTGTGTGTTGTTTTGGTGTACTATAGATGGGTGAATGACTGTGGGGAGTTTAATAGAGTGTATCTAGCACTATAAAACACCTCAGATAAAATAATGCCAGATAAATACTAGTTAATGATAATTGTTTGTCACATTGGAGAAAAGTGTGTCAATAAAAGTAGTCAAATAAATTATGAAAGAAATTGTGATGTAGTGTAAAACAAATACATTAGCCACTTATTTTCCTTATCTTTTAAATAGCATTTATTATTGAGATGTAAAAAAATACTTGTTAATACTTGTTAATTTGTTACATACTTTAAAATGGGATATGTAATGATTAAAACATATAAACTCCTGGCAAAAGAAAAGAAAATACAGGAGCTGTCCATATGTCCACATAAATGCCCTGTGCTTGCAGATGTGGTTGCATTTTATGATGCTAAGTACGGATAATAATGTAGGGGGTCCAGAACAAGTTAACAAATGAAAGGCCTGTGAAAGATTGATTTTTAGTTTGGTAATTAAAGAGTTAGTTGACAAAAATAAACACTGGAGACAAAAGTGGTTATGATTAGACCTTTGAAGAACTACAGAAACTTTAGTAACAAGCTATGGCAATTGGCACGTAAAGTAGATATATACAGAGATAAGAAACTGATAGAGACTTTAGTAATCCTGAAGAAAACTGAACAAATAAATCTGAAGTCATGTTAAGACAAATATGCACCGTGTTTAGAAACAAATTGACAATACATATAGGCTCCAACGTTAGCATCTTTATTTTAAAAAAATGTTTGATACCATAAATTCATCACTCAGCTTTAACTGGGACTCAAATTCCTAAATTTCTTAAGAGGCCTGATCATACCACGCCAAAGCTCAAACCAACAACCAACCAAAAACACAAAGATACAGATATATACAGAGTCTCAGAGGAAAATAATTAACAGTTACAACATGCATGATTCAGAATATATAATTTGTTCTTTTGAAGGAAGACTTGTGAAAGGTTTTGCTTATGGCTCATATTAGGCAGCTAACGCCACTCAAGTCAACAGCAGTTCTGACCACCCAGTAATGTAGGACCAGAACTTTTCAATAAGCTGAGCAACTTCTTAAACAACTGTGTTTTTAACACTGCAGAGAAGCTGTATAAACAATGGTCTCTGTTTGCACCTTTTTTCAGTTTTGTTCCCTTATCATTCTGCACTTGTTGTAAGCTGAAATGTCAGTTGGTTATTTAGGAATAATGCAGTGCCTGTGCTGTGTAACACATGTCCTATAGTAAAATCTATTTACCCAGAAACTCAGTTCCAGCTAATCTTGAAGTATGTTGAATTTCCTTGTGTGGGAAGAATGAGGGTGTGTGGTTGAGGGAAGGAAATCTTATACATTCCAAAGAGGACATGCTAAATTAGCTGAAATGTGTTTATAACAGAGAAGGGGTCTAAAATAAACCCCACAAGACCTGACAATCATGCTTATTGCCCCTGTTGCCCTCTTCAGTGATACATGCAGCACAAGGGTGATTGTTCTGGTCTGAAACCAAACTTGATGAAATTATATGGTATTTCTGTGATTGAGAAAAGGCCCCCAGAATCTTTTGTTATGCAGTGAAAAGCCTGTTATCCAACTAATAGCAGAAACAAGAATGTCAGTAATTTAAATGAGCCCTCTTCAAAAGTTCTTGGTTGAATAACTAGAAATTTTCAGCATGAAAGTGAAGACTCAAAATTTCAGTTGAGGAAATGCTTTCAGGCATTGCAACTTTAGAATGAAAATATGTACTGTACTTGTACTATATTGAAAAAATATGTGCTTGATTTTTCAAATATCAATTTAAAAAGATTAAACATGAAGCTAAAATGCAGAATTTTACACATTTCATGAATATTTCGACATGCATCCAATAAAAGAAAAACCTTAAAGTTGAATGGAAACATATTATTTATTTATATTGTAATGAAGATCAACTTGAAAAAAATTAAATTAATTCTGCCAGCAGACTGGTTATTTTCTTTGTTACTGGCTAGACCTCAGCAGAGAAATTGGTCACAGCTCTCATTTAAGAACTGAGATATTTGCTTCCAGTATTTGTTTGGCCTGATCGCTTAAAGTTAGTACATTTTGCAGATTGGTTTCTTTCACTCTATGGTCCACTTTTTGATCTGGCTACAGGGAAAACAACCTAAAAATTAATGCGTGGTGTTTTCGATTTGAATCGGTTGTATTCACTGATTAACAGTAACTAGTAACCTGCCACGTAGGTATCTTTGTTTGACAAAATAACTGGCAATTAAATAAATAAGTTTAAAAAAATGAAATGTGCTATAAATGCGGTGACGTTGAGCAAATTTGTTCGGACAAAGCCGATTTAGTGGCAAAACTGTATACACATCTTCCTTCAGACAAACTTGAAAAGCAATAGCACTTATTACTATAAATGGAATTTTTTAAATTAAAATACACAATATAGTACTGTACAGCATATATTTGTTGATTAAAAATTGTTTATATTTTTATTTGTGTTTCAATTTTTTAATTATGGGTAAACTGAATAATAATTTGTTATAGCAAAAGTTTCTGATTGAATACGGATATTTAGAATATAGAGAGTTCAGACACCAAGGGACTGGTGTATATGTATTATTTTTACTAAAACATCACTTTAGAAAAATGTTGCTTCCTTGGTTTATTTCAATCATACAAAGAAAAATTCAAGGCAACATAAAACATTTTTTTCTGCATGTAAACGGTTTTTTTCCCTCCATTAGAAATTTTAATTCACACACTATACATACACACTGTACATACTGTAGCCAGTGTTACTAGCTAATGTCTGTTATAACAGCCTCAGACAGGTCTGAGCCCATTTGTTAATAAAAACACTGATTCAATATTGATTCTATCACTTAGTCAGTCAAAGGGTATCTTGACAGCAAGTATCTAGTTTGACATTTAGTACAACTCTAAAATCACATCTTTGACCTTAATTATAGTGTCATCTATAAAATAGTGCTGTTTTGGCTCCCAGTTTCCATTAACCAGTTATAGCATGTCCAAGTGTATTTCTAACTTTCAGGGCTGCAGCACAAAGTTTAACAATGTGCACAAGCTCATTATTTTGCTTGTTGAGCAAATCTGAGTGGCAAATGCATACAGTCAAATCACTTTGTATTTAATAATATTAATTATTGTATAATACTACAATGCAAAGTATAATACAAAGTATTTAATAGCATTAGACAGATATTATAAACTATTATGAGGTTTAAGCAACATTATTTGAGTGAAGTAATAAAGCAGCAACTACAGAATTGCAGCTAAGTGCCATAGAACATGTTTCATTTGCTATTACTATTATTTTGTCACACTATTTCTCAATTTAACTGATTTACATTTACAAACTCCATTTATCTGATCATCTGATTTATAGCTAGCCAAATCTTCTGTGACATGATGGAATAAGAACCACAAAATATTAAATGCATGTGGTTTGGATCTGTGAACCTTAGAACATGTATGTCTTGGATATTTCCTGAGGACTGAAGGTGACTGTTCTGTTACCCATGGTTCGGAGTTGATGAAGAAGTGGGAGAACAGGTTTGTTGTAAAAGGAACAGCACCAAAGTACTAATGTACAGGCCAGCAACAGATCTACCAGGGTAAGCAAGAAACAAAGTGCAATAAGTGGCTATCATAGAAAGACAAGATGAAGGGTAAAATGAGTTCAACTGTAAAGCATACAAACCAGACATGCAGCAGCACTTGGATTTTACAGCGGGACTATGAGTAGCATCATAAAAATAAAACTCTTTATTGTTATACTCTGCATTACTGTACAACATCTCCCAATTTTCACGATCCAGTTATAAGAATGTATTGACATATGTTTTGAGGGTAGAAACAGAGTACCAAAAACACACTGGCATTATCTTGTTTTAATAATTTCTCCTTGTCTTGATTTTGGTCATAAACAGTACCCTTCTGGTATTTTGTTTGTCAGAACCAGACACAATGTATACACAGACAGTAGTTTCCTGTGGGATTAGGAGAGCTTGTTTCAGGCAATCCTCCTCTGACTTGACCTATTCTGTACAGCAGAGGAGGACACGTGTTCAGTAGAAAAAGACAAGCAGAAAAACAACTCATCTCTTCAGCAGAGTGTGGCAGGAATGGCACCAGGACACTGCTCAGCTCTCAGTGAGATTTGCTTGGAGGTGTGCAAAGTAGTCGCAAACAACATTCTTTCAATGGTAAAGCTTATTTAGAAAAATATTCAATTAAAGACTAAAAGAGTACTCATCCAAAAAAACTACCTGAGAAAAAGTAAAAAGCATCAAGTAAAAAAATTAATATACTACAGTGGTGCTTGAAAGTTTGTGAAGCCTTTAGAACTTTCTATAATTCTGCATAAATTTGACCTAAAACTACATCAGATTTTCACACAAGTCCTAAAAGTAGATAAAGAGAACCAAATCAACACAAATGAGTAAAAAAAATTAGACCTGGTCATTTATTTATTGAGGAAAATGATCCAACAACACATATCTGTGAGTGGCAAAAGTATGTGAACCTCTGCATTCAGTACCTGGTGTGACCCCCTTGTGCAGCAATAACTACAACTAAACGTTTCCGGTAATTGTTGATCAGTCCTGCACATCGGCTTGGAGGAATTTTAGACCATTCCTCCTTACAAAACAGCTTCATCTCTGTTATGTTGGTGTGTTTCCTCCCATGACCTGCTTGCTTCAGGTCCTTCCACAACATTTCTATTGGATTAAGGTCAGGACTTTGACTTGGCCATTCCAAAACCATAACTTTGTTCATCTTTAACCATTCTTTGGTAGAACGACTTGTGTGCTTAGGGTCGTTGTCTTGCTGCGTGGCCCACGTTCTCTTGAGATTCAGCTCACGGACAGATGTCCTGACATTTTCCTTTTGAATTTGCTGGTATAATTCAGAATTCATTATTCCATCAATGATGGCAAGCCATCCTGGCCCAGATGCAGCAAAACAGGCTCAAACCATGATACTACCACCACCGTGTTTCACAGATGGTATGAGGTTTTTATGCTGGAATGCAGTGTTTTCCTTTCTCCAAACATAACACTTCTCATTTAGACCAAAAAGCTCTACTTTGGTCTCATCTGTTCACAAAACAATAGCCTTCTGGCTTGTCCAGGTGATCTTTAGCAAACTACAGAAGGGCAGCAATGTTCTTGTTACGTGTCTGTGTTGCTCCTGCGGTTTGGCGGTTGTTTTTCTGTTTTTCCCCTGTCTCTCTTCTGTGTCACAGGTGGTTTGCTCCATCCGTCAATCATCAACAATCAACCTATTGGAATGTGCCAACCGATGACCTGGGGGCGGGCTTTCCCCTTGATAAGCAGCACCACAATGCCCCCCCAAAAGCTAGCTTTTTGGCTCACTTGTTTGTTTGCTCTTTTTGCTACATGTATTTGGCTTTGTTATATTGTTACTTCTGGTTTGACTTTGTTTTGGCTTAAGGATTCTGGTTTTGGATAGTGGATTTTGGTCTAGTCAACGGTGTAAATAGTCACGCACTTGATGTCACATTGTTCACTGGGTTGTTGGCTTGGATTGAGAACAGGGTAGTACGTGCGCGCACCTACATTGTACTTCACGTAGGGTTGTACGTACTGTTACACACATTAGGTAAGTGAGTGGGTGCCAACCCCTGTATTTTCTGTGTTAGTTTAGACTAGTGTAGTTAGGTAGATATTTATTTTGTTTCACTATGTTAGGAATAGGTAAGATACTGAAAATACAGATCAGGTTAGTGGAAACTTTTGTTTCTTTCTTTGCTTAGGCACCGTCCAAGTTCTCTATCCTGGTTAGCACCTTTGTTTGTATATACTTGTATATTATATCACGTGTGTCTTGTAACACTGAATGAATTATAAACCACCTATTTCACTATTTTTGTGTGGGCTGCTTGTTGTTTATGCTCCCACTCCACCACCCTAGACAGGAGCCAGTAGTGGGGGCGTAACAGTTCTTTTTGGAGAGCAGCAGTTTTCTCCTTGCAATCCTGCCATCCACACAATTGTTGTTCAGGGTCCTCCTGATGGTGGACTCATGAACATTAACATTAGCTAATGTGAAAAAGGCCTTTAGTTGCTTAGAGGTTACCTTGGGTTCCTTTGTGACCTCGTGGACTACTATACGCCTTGCTCTTGGCGTGATCTTTGTTGGTCGACCACTCCTGGGGAGGGTAATAATGGTCTTGAATTTCCTCCATTTGTACACAATCTGTCTGACTGTAGATTGGTGGAGTCCAAACTCTTTAGAGATGGATTTGTTACCTTTTCCAGCCTGATGTGCATCAGCAACTCTTCTTCTGAGGTCCTCAGAAATCTCCTTTGTTCGTGCCATGATACACTTCCACAAACATGTGTTGTGAAGATCAGACTTTGATAGACCCCTGTTCTTTAAATAAAATAGGTCAACCTCTCACACCTGAATGTCATCCCATTGACTGAAAACACCTGATTAATTTCACCTTCAAATTATCTGCTAATCCTAAAGGTTCACATACTTTTGCCACTCACAGATATCTGTTATCAGATCATTTTCCTTAATAAATAAATGACCAGGTCTAATTTTTTGACTCATTTGTATTGATTTGGTTCTCTTTATCTACTTTTAGGATTTGTATGAAAATCTGATGTAGTTTTAGGTCAAATTTATGCAGAGATATAGAAAGTTCTGAAGGGTTCACAAACTTTGAAGCACCACTGTATGTTTCTCTCACTCAAAATGTTTTTTTCTGATACCTGTATTCAAGATGATTTACAACTGGCACGAACAGGATTCAGTTACAGATCTGATCGGTTTATATCTTATTGCCTTGGATAAAGGTGTCAAAGTAATACTACACAGAAGTCACTGTATATCAATGTGGAGAAAATCATCTGCTAATTTAGTACATATAAAATGCAAATATATTTTGCTTATTGGGAATCAGAACTATAGTCATTCACTTTAACCATTCCAATGTTATGGCCTTAACAACCATATTGTAGCAATTATGTTGCATTTTTGTGCAATACAAATGTTCTTTCAGGTGTCACATCCATCTCTCAAAGATTAACATCTTACAACCCACTGCTAGGCAAGTTGAATATTTACATAGGAAATTAGCATAAAGGGATTGTGAGCCATCTGTTGAAGGGAAATTGTGGCTTCTTACTACAACATCATTTAAGCGCCAGTCTGAAATTAAACTACTACGTATCTTATGACGGCTTGTCGAATTCCAACCAAAGTTATAACACAGAGTCAAGCTATATTAAACCACTCTTCTCATCCCATCCTCCCCAGTGTCATCATTTTGTGGTCCCACATCACAACGGTCCTCTTTCTCAAACAGATGTCTTAAAGGTTTCAATTACCCTTTGGGGAACACTGGGAATGTCTATGTGTGAGTGACACAAATGGTGTAGAGTAGTCATGGAAGAAAATGGTTAAAGCATTAAATGCGTGCAAGTATTGCAACTAACAACAGTCCAGTAAATAATTGCTGAACACATTAAATTAATTTCCATAATTGTCTGGCATCAATTCAGATTAGTATAATCACACAGAATGATAGCTGTTATATGTGCTTTAGGACAGTTATGTTTTATGGAGCTAAACATTAGAATCAAGAAAACAACATCAGTCTCTCCTATTTACTTTCTCCCTGGGGTCTGCATTAAACAATACATAAATATTGTCACAACGGCCAGTTTCAAAGATACATAGACTTCTTACCAGAAACCAGAACTATAGCATATAACTTACTTTCATTATGTTTAAATTCATGTTGCTACTTATTGTTTTAATAAAGTAACATTTCAGTTATATAGCACAACACCTTTAGATTGTATAGGTAGAATTTGTATTTTCAAAGCACAACATTATATATCTTCAAATATTGAAAAAAAAAAACAGTTGCAAACAGTCAAAAATAAATTTGGTGAGATATACTGAGTGGGCAGTTATGACAGGATTGAATGTTTTCATGTTTTCAGAAAACAAATTATCCCTGTGGTGGTTCAATCTGGGAATTTTACAATGGCCATTCCAATTTGATCCAAATGAGAACAACTTGCAAACCAGAAGAACACATAACTTATTCTGCAGCTAATAATAATAAATGTGTCTTTGCACGTGTTTAGTATGACCATGTGATACACATGCTGTGCTGAAGGACACTGGACCTACTGTTACACCAATATGTAGCTATTGCGTATTGCTGAGGATGGGGTTAAAAAGAGGGGGTAATATCAGCAATGGCCAATACTTTTATAAATTACATATAATCACATGTGGAAGGAAACCTGGAAAATTCTTCTCTTCACCCTATCCAAATGTGACCTTAAGCATTTAAATGCTGTCACTATCTAAAAAAAATGACTAAAACTGAAAGCAATTACATTGGTTTTCCATTGGGGTATTATCTCCAAGCCTAGCACCCACCTAGTATGAGACAGGCTTCAGATGGCACAACCATAAACAGGACAAGGTTCACTTTATTGTCACATACATGAGAGAACAAAATGTAGCTCCTTCTGAACCACGTCACACAGTGCACTAAACAGATGAGACAACATAAGGTTAATGGTAATTAATAAGCTGACAAAAGTACATTTGTATCTTAAAACATTTATGAAATCATTTCTGAGCTACTAATCTCCAAATAAATCAATAGTCCTCTGTGTAAGTGTATAACTTGCAAAGTACTATGTATAACTGTGTAAGTACTATTCTCAGCGAAGACTCTTATCTGATACATGGGCCAAGACATGGGCTGCTGTGACTGGTGTCATCACAAGGTGCTCTTTCAAGTTAAATATTGTTCTCCATCTGTTTTACAGGGATGCATAGTACTATGGCAGGCAGTGTTTATGACAGTGCTTGGAAAATTAATGGCACACCATTTCCATGTGGAAAAAAGAAAAAAAGAGGTACCACAAACCACACACAAGGGAGCTGTCAGAGCAAGAGCTTTTATTGCACTATATCACAGACTGGTCAGTGTTATCTGTGACTGTTTCCCAGCGGAGATATGTCCTTTTAGCTTGTTTCCAAACCAGGATCAAAGTGGATGACATAAGCCAGGGTGCCCTTTCTGAGAAGTAAGATAAATGGACAGACAGAGTAAGTTTTTATCAAAGGCTCAACTGTTTCAGAGTCTTGATTAAAGCCTCTGAACCCCTTTTCCTCCCGGTGGAAACAGGCATTCGAATGTGATTCTGTTTTTGTTGGATCATTGCACTACTGACAAGCTCCTCTGGACTGCGAAGAAACCCAGAGGCTGTTAATATTGAAAATAATATTTTAATTGAATTTCTCAGTCTTTAATTAATGTAAACACTCTACTACTATTTATAACATATTTAGTTGAATTTCAAAACCATTAAACAATTATAATGCCGTATGGTTAAATGCAAAGATGGCTGGGGTAGGACGAGTCCTAAATCACATATGATACTGTAGACTAAGAAAAATACATATATGTATTTTGCAGAACAGTATTACAAAATACACAGAAAAACTTTTACATTTATTCATTTAAGACACACCAAAGGAACACATACAATGATTACTGACTAGTATTTGCTGGTGCCTTTATCTAAGTCAACTTATAACACACTACACTAAAATCCTTACAATCACACAACTATTTAGACTCACTAATTCAGTTCAAATACATGTCTTTAGACATGTATGGAGAGAAATGCATGTGCACACAGGGGGAACACTGAAACTCCACACAGACTGAGCCAGATTCAAACTCACATCCCAACACGCAGCCAGGCACCGTGAGGCACCAGCGCTACCAGCTAAGCCACTGTGCCAACTGAACGAGGAAAGAAAGGGTTAAACAGTATTAAATATGATTACTTAATTACTGCTACTGGCCAGAATGGATTTATAAGGAGAACAGAGTGAATAACTTCATTAAAATGAAGAAAAACATTTCACATTAAAATGGAATTAAACCAAGGCATTTTCATAACTGGAACAATGAAGAGACTGTGACATTTTCTTTATAGAAATCTCCTATTTGCAAGCAAAATTAGCACAGAAGCAAGGTCTACAGAGGACATTTTGCTACTGAAAAAGACACTAAACCATCTTGACCACAGTAAAAGGTAGTCAAGTAAATATGGATTTTATTTATGTCCACATTTGCAGTTTTCTTGATTTCACTTTATATATTTCATACAGAGAATGACAAAAAGAAAAAGGGTGAGAAATGTTTGAGGGATTGTAAGTACCAGTATTTCTGCAGACAAGTAATCCTCACTTTATGATTTGTCATAATACTTTCAGACAGATGAACATTAACTACAAGAACAAAAATTCAGCTTTGGAAAAGCAATGCAATTATAGCTGCCAAAGCTTTTTATTTTGTGAACGAAGATTTAATGTCCATGCAACTATGTTTCAGACGGTGGATCAGTAATATCAGATTTCACCCACAAATATCAGATAAATGCCAATTCATTTTTGGCTAAGGAAGGAAGTCTATTTCAGATCATCTTCATGTCTGGCAAGCCTCCTGTACACCTGTTATAATACATTGCAATGAAATAAATATATGTAGAGAATCTGGCATGTCTGGCCAAAGTTACAGCATGAGCTCAACTTATTGGTCTTCCCAGGGTACTCTGCCCATTAATGCAAAAATACCTCCGTGCAGATTATGAAACTACTTGCGGTCCCCAGCTGGTCTTTCAAGATAGGAATCAGAAACATGCATTCCTTGACTTCCGCTTGCACGGCAGAGGCCACGGAGGCCGGTATATGGTTAAATACAGCCCGGCTGAGAGCTGAAGAATGCTCACGTTGTACATGTGGACTGACCTCAGCGGGTGAAATGCCGTACAGTATTTACTCAGGTGGAATAATACAAATCTAAACAAGCCCATGTGTAGTGATAAAACAAAGAGGATTCTGAAGAATGCGCTCCATGTGTTCCTAGGAGTACATGATCGTATGCTGATCTGTAGATCACGTAACAGTGCGCAAGTAAATGTCCTTTGAAGACTGTTAAACCCTCCCTGTGACACTGCAACAGAAATGGATCCATAGTTAAAACAAATGGCCAAGGTTTAGAAATAATTTATTTATTTATTTCACCTATCAAAGGAGTTTTCAAAAAATACAGAATTCTGATTATTTTTTAAAGTAAACTCTACTTGTGATTTTGGCTGTAAAAGTAAAATTAGTTAAAGTTAGCAGTAGCAGTGTATTCTTAGCAATCACTATTTTAATAATATAAGTGGTGTTATGTTTGGATAAGGCTTTTACATTTGGTTGCAACATTTGAACCACTTCTTTCAAAAGATTGTGCAGCTTTTTTTTTTTTTAGAAGGATGGAGACAGGAAACTCTGCATTTATTTATTTATCCAATGCTTCTCTCCACCTTACAAAATCAAGCAACTTTATGATTCATGCATTGATACACCATGTAATAGTTGCACCTGCAGTCACTGTTTAAGCATTTAGAAAATTTTATCAGACAATCCCAAATTAGACATATTGCAATTTATATCAGAATTTAAAACTGCTAATTTAAGATAAATCATTAATGACTTTGTTTTCAGAAACCATTTATTGACAACGATGCCAGGACGTGTAGAAAAACAGAAGGTAAAACCTTAGCAGTACCACAACGTCACAATCTCTTTTTATGAACAATTCACATTTGTGAGCTCTTTATAAAGAGAAATTCTTTGTAAAATGTGTATAAAAGGTGAATTATAAATAGGGCTACAGTGACAGGCTAATGTCCTGAACTCTTTACAATTTTTTCCAATTACTGCCAAGGTCATATGATAGTCTGCAAAACTCTCTCCTCCATATAAGACTGGTTCTTTGAAATCAAGTTGCCATTGTTATTTTAGTGGCTGCGACAGTGACAAAGGCCCAGGGAGCTACACTCTATGCATTGACTGTAATGCTATAGGTCTGGGAAATCCTATTTAATTTTAATGTTAAACTTGATCTTTGGTTGCATGACTGACCACCTTATTACCTATACAGGAGAAAAGCCCTTATCAATACAGAACTCGCTGGGTCCACAGATCAAAAACAAACTGTCTTTGTTACACAATTGTACCATGGTAAGAGTCTGCAGTGGTAAATCATACTGCTGTAAGTAACGAAATATCTGTGCTGAAATTGTGAAGATATCACTTCCGTGAAGACAGAATCAAACTTATCACAAGTTCTCTGTCATTATTGGGCATGTCGTAAAACAGTATTCTACAAATTCGATAATTATTTTTAGTCTATGCGGAAAGTTCAATTGAAAATAGATATTTGAGAACTACAAATGGAGTGTTCATCAGGATTTCCCTCATGCACTCAAATATAAAACTTTCATATAGTAAAACTTCTCATACAGACCAAGGTACTTACAATGAATTGACAAAAATTACCCAGTTGTAAAAATTGGCAAATCACTGTAAGCTGTTTAATACTGCAAACTGCCTTGGAGACATGCATTAGGGAATTAAATGAGTAAATGTATAAACACTGAGGTGACTGCAGTTCTGAAATGAATTTTTAATCATTTTTACTGTCTAATTAAAATTTGGATATTACATAGGCAAAGATCAGCTGGTTTATTTTATGAGAAATTTGCTATGATGTCATCTCCCCTTTTTATGATAAGTAATAAGTGTTGCTTACAAGTGAAAGGCTGCCATTAGAAGGGAAGGGAGAAGATGTTATATGATGGAGAAATTCAAGTGAAATAAAAGTTGCCAAAATGACCCTAGGCCTTCATTCTCAGGAAAATTACTCTCAACTTTTACGCTGCAGTTCATACTATTATACCTAATCCATAAGTTCTGAAGCAGGTTATACTGTATAGTCTAGAGTAAACAAATGTGATTTACAAAAATGTTCTTATAATTTTCACAAGCAAAAACATTTTTTAGAAACCGGAAATTTTTGTCTGCCAATGTGAGAATTGGCTTTTATTATATAAAGAGTATCTTTGCCAAAGCCAAACTTGACAGCATTATCTGAAAACCACCCAGCAAAGGGCTTATATCTAAACAGGACCACAAATAATAAATTAACTAATCTAACTAAAAGATATTGAACTCCACTGAAATGCATGTCCAATGGGAGGGCCAGAAGATCAGAAGCATCAGACAGTCTTCTCCAAGTGCAACAAAATGAGCACATTTAATTTCAGAAATGCATCATGAAGAATAGTCACTCTTACCTGTGCTTCCCAGGTGTGACCTGGCTTTGATAAAACCTTACTTGTAACCCATTGAGAATATGGACCAAAGGCTGCCCAGGTGCACCTTTTGTTTTTTTGTCACATTTGGCAAAGTTACAGCTTCCGCAGCAGGGATGAAAAACAGGTTGCAGGCTGGGCAACAGGCTTTCGCGTCTCAACCGATGAAAATAATAATAGCATAGCAGCAATTCAAACAGCCTTGAGGTGACAGCATTCACAGAAGCCTACTAAATTAACTGGATCTTATTTTGCACCCTGTGTGGAGACCAGGAGCCTCACCCTTTGCTTAAGCTCACGACACACAGATCCAGCCCTACTTTAGCCATAGGAGGGAGACAAACAAGGTTTGTTTGTCAAAAAAGATTTAACAGCACACAAAGGGGTTATTAAAATTTGCTTCTACAACAACAACAACAATAATAATCCTCCTCTGCCTCCTCCTCCTCATCATCATCAATCCATCCATCTGTTATGTTCTTGTTGTTTATGCTCCCACTCCGCCGCCTAGACAGGAGTTAGTAGTGGGGGTGTAACACCATCCATCTATCCATCCATACATCCATCCATCCATCCTTAACTGCTTGTCTTTGTCAGTATTATAGCAGTCGAGAGCCTAACCCAGAATCGATGGGCACAAAGCTGGAAGAGTTCAAATAAATTTAAATAATAATAATTTAAATTTGCTTCAGTCTGTAAAGACTTGTGTTAGTCTTATTTCTTTTAGCTTTAACAATTTAATAGCGCTTTATTGTTGGCCTCTATTATTCCTTCTTTAAATGGATGATCCAAATAATTCATTTTCTTTTGTGCCTGTTTTTCTGTCTTGTTGCTTTTATTTTTATGTTGTTGTGATCCAATGTTGTTGTGTTTTCAAAAAAAAACAAACAAACAAACAAAATACAATCTGCTTCTCTAATTACTTTCCAGAGAGATGCAGTGCTTGGGCTCCTCAGCAGGGTACTTCAACAGTGTAGGATGGAAAAAGCTTCTTTACAGCATACCATCCAGCTCTGGGGTCTTACTACTTATCTTTATTAAAGATTAATAAGTTAGTGATGTCTCCCTCGTACACTACTCTGGAATAGACATACTGGTCCCTCTTTATTGGGTTTAAAAATATTTAGTTGGCTACACAGCCATTTGTTTAAAGATTGCTATACTTTGTGTTTATGGATGAATCTACATTAAGATAAAATTACGTAATTTCACCCAGTAGTGGATACTAACATAAAGGAAAGAAAAAATCTTGCAAAGTAATATTGCCCAGATTAATGTGGGAAAAGAAACTACGAATACAAGGTGCTGAATAATGCATGTTATGCCACATGGGAACCCATTTAACGTTCATATCTTTCAAACGCACAAATCAAAGCCAAGGTTTACATTTTGCACAGTTGACTAGATGAGTTACTGGTGTAAATTTAATACACAGTAGAATTATCTGGCAGCTGATTTACATCTGAGACTTCTTTACTAACTCAGGGAGTACTGAAGCTGACATGACTCAAGATTCTTAAGAGAACAGCCTTCTTCATCTGTATTAAAGCTCTTAAGTTTATATGCAATGCATATCTGAACAAAATTTTCACTCTGGAACTGTGTGCCAGAGATTATTAATGTTATACAGCAGGTAATGTAGTAGTTAAAACCCTGTGTCCTGTTGTAATACACTTAATAAAGGTGCTTACCTTGAACTGATACAGTAAAAAAGAACCAAATTTATTAATCTTTAAAAAGCTGTAGGTAGCTCGAACACTTTTAAGTCACCTTGGACAAGCTTGCCAGTTAATGGAATAAAATAATGAATGTATATGTATAACAATATCTTAAAAGGCACATGCAGCATAATTTTCAAATATGGTCACTGACCATAAACAGACCACTGAGGTCAAATCATATCAAGATTACCAGTCACTCATTTTCCAAGAGGAGAGGTATTAAGTGCCTGAATGTGGGATCAATTTGAAGGAGAGAAGGGGGGGAGGAAAATAAACATTTTTTCAGCACACTTTTTCATCAGAGGAAGCACTTTAGCAAAAAAGATAGAAAGGAGGAAAAGATCATGTCAGCATAATATTGTTGGCGATGTACAGCACTATATTTTCTTCCATATTTTTTCTCTTTTTTCAACACAGGAAGAGGTGTATTAGACACTACCTGATTCACAGCTTTTTTTTCTGACTCAGCTACAGTGGTTTCTTTGAATACCTGTGAAAGGAACAAGCTGTAACCCACTGGTTACACACAGACTTCAGTAACACAGTTTGAGAAAACCAGAACAGACTTCTGCCTCTGACTGTTTACACAGTCAACAAGCAGTGGGGAAATGTGGGCCAGTCACCTCCACTGTGCTTCTTAACTGCACCTTGTGTGATCTTATAATTACAAATCACCTGGGGGCAAGTATGGAAAGGTCACATTTTAACTTTTAACTTTTTTTCCATGTTGCAGTAAGTCGGGATGTGCGCGTGTTTGTTGTCACGAGGCTGCTGCTCAAAATGCAGTGTACAACACATTCGTCTCTCTGCTTTAGGTCACGTTCAGTAATTGTTGAAAATAACGTCCAGACAGAAGCACACACATCACAACAGATCGCTCAGCTTAGCGACTTTGAAAAGAACTAAAAGCCTATTTGAAGCACATTTATTTTTTATGTTAATAAGAGCAAGCTTTAAATTCATTTGAGGAACTTTAAAGAGGAAAACCACAAAGCAGAAAACAATGTACTTTTTACACAACTGACCAAAATGTACCTAACGTTCTATTGAGATTTATGATATCTGAGTGATGGACTAAATACATTTCCTGACTTCTTGTATAGTGATTAGCGGTACTTTCTATAGCGCTGTTTCATGCTAGTTCTCTTATTCTAGTCCTTTGAGTAATTTATCATAATACTTTACCATATTTCAAAAAATGTAAAAAAATTAAAAAAATTTTTTTTGGAATTTTATGTGTGTTATCTAGAAAACAACTTGTTTTCTGTATTTATTCACAAATATTAAATGTATCATCTGTATGCAATTTTCCTGCTCCGTTAATGCAATATGCTGTATTAATGGAATATTACAGCGCTGCATTTAACTGCAGACATACCCATCCATTTCAAGAATAATTCCAAATAGGAAGAATTTTTGGTGTTTAGAGGTATTGACATGGCATTCAGAATTCATGCATATTTGTAATAAACTTAATTTACCACCAACTTTATACACAAAACTGCCATTGCAGAGGATAAGCAGTTCAGCTGAGAAGAGCGGTGGTGTGTCAGTCCTTCTGAATGTGACAGTGTGGAACTTGTTCATGTCCTAATGGAATTACATTAATATGTTGAGGGAATCCCATTACGTAGCAAACTGAGTGCAGTAATAATGTACTCACAGTCATTTTCCCACTGCGGTTGGCCTCCTCTCGCTCTGCCAGGGCTTTCAGGAAGTTATCTTTGAGTTCTTTTCCAGCACTTGCCAATGTTCTGGAAAAGACAACATTCAGATGGCTTGAAATGTTTCTTTTAAAAATGCTTTTTTTTACTTGAAAGGATTTTATTGAAGTTTTAACTATCTAACACAGCAACCCCACTGTTCTGTCACTGGTATCAGTCCCTGTGAATCATGATGAATATTCACTGGAGCTGACTTCACAGAGCTTGGAAGTGCAATAAGAAATGCTAACACACATTTTATCTGAAAATCTGAAAAGGTCATATGGTACTATTTCAAAGTTGGTCCTAGTTTTACATTGTACCTGTGTTAAGTCATAGTCAATGCAATCCCAAATAGAGACTATAAGTCAAATAGTGTGTAACTTCAGAAATCCAACCAATACTGTGCCTTCACAAGAAAAGTATGGTGCTGAATCAGTGTTAGAGACCAAAAAGCTACATAAGATAAAGAAATAATAAAAAAAATGAAGAAGGGTATAAATAAGTGAAAAACTTTTTTCCCCATCACTTTCATGTGCTTTAGCATTTAGGTACAAGATTGCAGTTTTGCACTGTCTTATAATTTAATTTACAATAAAATGAAAGTTCTACAACTGACTGACTTCTAGTCCATGGTGCTCTGTACCTCACAGAGTTCCAGTACACAGGGGCACTAGGAGCCTGAACTTTTACAGTAAATCTGTACTATTAAGCTTTCAATTGTGACACAGTGGTTGAACTTACAAACAAATTTTCGTTATGATGAGAATTCTAGCAAAATTGTGTTTGTAAGTTGCTGTCCCAGTGTACTTCAATTTTCTGCACTTTTCATTTAAATACATTGACAACCTCAAAACATCACTAAATTGTGTCAAACTGTTGGATTTGTACATTTTATTTGGCTTTTTTCCACAAAAACTAAGTTCTGGCATGCAGTAAAGATCCAGCACTTGACCAAACGCTCATACTAATGTTTCCAACCATTAACCGTGCAATTCAGTAGTTTCATTCATGTAAAATTAACTGCAACAACAAAGCAAGATGTTTACAGATCATCAACAATAATAGTTTATTTAAAGATGATAATTTTCTAACTACTAACATTTCAACAAAAAAATAATAAACTGCTTTGATTTTCTACGTATCAATTTATTTTCAATCTTAATTTTCAGATACAGTACTGAGAAGACTGACATTTTTCTTTTATCTGTATTCTGACATTGACTGCTCTTCAGATGTGATATAACAGAAATGTAATACACAATCATACTTTTTGTGCATTCATTTTTTGTTTTCAATGCTGTATAAAGATTTGAGCCTTTAGATTTAATAACTGCTGGAACCTCCTTCAAAAGCAATAACCTTAATGAAGTATTTTCTGCAACTGCTGATCCTTTCTGCACATTTTGTCTGTGGATCTTTTGTCCCATTCCTTTTTATAGAACTTGTTCCAATTCATTAATATGTTTGAGATGTCTTACGTGAAAAGACTGCAGCACATGCTGGGTTGCAGGCAGGACTCTAACTTGGACAAGTCAAAATGCAGTTTCGTTGTGGATTCGTGATCAGAGACGTTAAGCATTATAGGAGGTACATAGATCCTTAGCTGTTACCTCTTCTGAACAAAGATAAAACAAGGGTTTTGCTGATTTTGAGATGCCCAAGTCCATTGTTTATCTATTAATTATTGAATCGACAGATCTGAAATTTTAATTAACATTAGCGTAACTTTATCCTTCACGCAATATATGCAGCGTTGACTGGTAAACTTGCATATACCTGATTCTTTTTATTTCTCATTATGCAAATTAGTTTAAAACCAGGAGTCAACCACCTAAATTTGTTAAATAAGTTAGCTAAGTCTCCCTGAGTTTCAGCCTTATTAACATGTAACGGGATGGAGGAGATGTGGAGGTATTTTTGAACAACTGCACTAACTGAAAAATGTTTTATCGCTGGGAGGTTTTATTACCCAGAGCCATTATTACATTTTCAATCCCTCCTTATTACTGAGCATGTTGTACTATTAACTAATACAATAGCACTATTAGAGGACTGGCTCAGTGGTCCAGCAAGTAGTGCTGGTGCCTCACAGTACCTAGGCTGCACAATTACACAATAGCACAACAGAGTAATAAATACTTCTTTGTTTAATCGTGACTATACTCTTGTACTCCTGCTGAACTTTTCAAAATTTTTTTCAGCTGCTTTCCACTACGAGTTGGCATTGAGCTTTCTTGAGAGGGAATATGATACACAGCCATAAGCCAGTATTAAATAATGAGGTACACTGTGACGGATTGTCTATTTTAAATAAACTCCAAATGACCCCGCCAACATAACAACACACCCAGTAAACAGTGTAAAGGTGGAATAATAATGAAGTGGAGTGGAGAGGTTTCCACCTCATTATTATCATTATTCCTCGTCACTATTATCAGGAGTAGCTGACTGAACCTTCAACTGAGTTTTTTTCTCATTAACACAACAGGTTGCGTTGAAATATGTCTCTTTCTTCAGTTACGTACAAACCATAAAAGGGATGTATATTTTTGTCAAATATTCTTAAATTTTTGACAAGAAGCAAATGACTTTACACCGTATAATGTGTAACGTCTATAATATGAGAACTCACACGCTAGTGAAAGTGCGTGAACAGCACATATTTGGAGGTCGGCAGCTTGCTTCATCTCTCAAGTGAGTGAAGGATCGCTGTGGGGTCATGAAGGCCCAGGCCCCAATGTAAACACAGGTGCTGAGGAGGCAAGTGAATGGGGTAACCCCATCCAGTAGCTAAAAAAACATACACAGTCACGCTTCAGGGATGAATAACACCTCTGCAAACACAGAAAAGAGAGTAAGAATGTTCTTCCACCAGCAAATCTCTTATCAAGGCTCATTTGCAAAGATTAACAAGGAGTTCACCATCACATTGTAATTATTAAAACCAATGGACGGCGGGGTTACTGTACACCACGCTCTGCATCCAGGGTGTTTTGAAATCATTGCTCAATGGGAGTTGGGTATTTTTATAAAATCTGCAATAATATTACAGCCCTGTTCTGCTGACTGAAAAAACAATGTCACAAGTGCAGTAAAGAGTTCCAGAAAGCTTCCATGAAAACTAACAGACATCTTAAAGAACTCCTTAGATGCTGTAAACTTTCCAAATCCATTGATTAATGAAACTACTTGAAGGCCGGCAGGTTCTGTAAACTTTACTGATAAACTTTTTCCACAGCAAAAGCTTGGCAAATCATTTATACCCAAAACTCAAAATGTGTAAACCACCCAGTTCTAAATAAGACAGCAAGTAAACTAGAACTCATTTGAATATAATCTTGTTTTTATGTTGACATTTGGTGTGTACCTCTATGTAGACTAAAATTCAAAATGTAATATTCAGCATGACTCACATTTTATGGAGCTCTTCTAGGGATGAAAAATGATAATTTATTTTTATAATTTATACATATATGTATATTTTACTGGTATGGAAAGTCAGATAGGCAGGAGAGAAACATGGAGCAGCAGAAGGCCAAACAAAGTTACACCCTTTATTAATTATAAATGTGTGTGTGTGTGTGTGTGGGGGGGGGGCACAAAAAACCTTTAAATGAAACCCCATTACAGAATTACCGCACCCAGAGATTGCACTGTTTTCTTTCCTCAACCCCAGTTGTCTCTCAATTCTGAGACAAATGGCCTCATATATTGTTCTTCATCATTGATGACTGACCACTTAGAGACACCTGGTTCTAATTCTGGAAAAGCTGGCAAACTGGGGAGGACATTGAAGTTCTGCAAAATCAGATTTATACACACACCATGTTATGAAATTGTTTCCCGACTGCTTATAAATATATAAGCCAAATATATTAACCAGGGACCCCTTTTTTATATACATAAAATCAAGAATTGTTTATTGTCGGATATCCTTATACAACAGGTATACAAGGGAGCATGAAATGAAGATTCTCGGGTCCATGATGCACAGGACAGTAGGAAAGAAAATGTAGGGAACGGATAATAAAAAGATAATACAAATATAAATTTTTTAAAATAAAAATCTGTATATATGAAAGATAAATACATAGTATAAATAATAGACAAAAATAAACAAGTACTCATACCTGTACACACACACACACACACACACACACACACACACACACAAACAAAAACACAAACATAAACAAAGCATAAACAAACATAAAGACAGACATATGGTGGATGTCAGTGGTTACGGGCCGTGGTCGTGGTGATGGGGCCTGAGATGATGGTGTTCAGCAGCACAGCAGCCAATATATTACCTTTTAAGTATATCAGCATACAATGCAAATCCCACTCTCCCATAATGAATCTAAATATTTATTCTCTGCATGTTACTGGATATATTTTGGATAAACATTAAAATAGTTGCACAAAGTAATTGTACATGCATCCAATGCAATAACACATTGCACCTGTGATCATATGCTTTGCTTTTAAACAAAATGTTTAAAAAAAGAGTTTCGTTGTTGCAAAATTTATTTGAAAAATAAAACAATGGCTTTCAGTGATTTGCAAATGAGAAAAAAGGCAATGGCTGAATGGCAAGAACCCAATTACATTAGCGTGCAAGGTTGTAATATCTGAACAGGTAGGGAAGGACAAAGTGGAGTTATACACAAATATTTGGAGGACACATACTTGCTTGAACATTGCTATTAGCATGTCCCAGCCAATGCCCCTTTAAACACTTGTTAGAATAACACACCTGTCAAGGACAAGACAAAGGGCAGGCCGGGATGGGAAGGGGAATCCTTCACTGATATATATGAGGAAATTTACTGTAATTGATGCAAACTTCTCAATTAAAGGGTTTTAAACACAGGAAGCATCGTTCTTGGTTGTAACAGTTGGTGGTCTGTCACCTTACTTCACAGAATTCTGGGGCAGTTTCCCTAAAATATGCTGCATAAACAAAATATTAAGTGGATTCACACACGGATTTGCCTGTACTGTATATAATCTATCTTACAAAATATTAATATATAGCATTTATATTTTCTTCTTGGAACACACTAAATCTAACACACATTTACTTCTATGCACTTACTGACATGTATTAACTGTCTCTAAATAATTTCAGAGGAAATGGTGGTGCATACATGAAATGTAATTTAAAAGCAATTAAACACAGAATATTGCCCAGGGCTCTTTCTATTTGATATTTTATCATTTATTTTAAATATGCCACCCACAGCAGCACCTAATTATCATTAAACTACTGATGTTTCACATCTAAAGCTAAAAACCTTTTACGACAAATAATTTTGACCATTATTAATCAAATGGAATTATTTCTCTATTTGTATTTCTCGAATTTTCAGCAGAAATGCCAGTTCTAAAAGTTAAAGTTTAAAGTAACTTCAGTTGAACACATTTACATTAAAACACAAAACTGAAACATTTGATCTAAAGAACCATTTCTATTCCTCCAATAATAAAAGCAGTAATTTCTCAAATTAATTAAGAGATTTCTTCCAAAACTTTCTTTCTCTGCAATTGTTCTCAAGTTTTTTTAAGGGAACAACCTTATGGCAAGCATCATTTTAAACTGCTGTAAATCAGAGAAAATTCCATTCTGTGCAAGAATTTATATAATTTTTATTTTTTAATCACCTCTCATAATGAGTGTAATGCATACATTTTTACTAAAAAGCATATCATAATACCAAATAATGAACTGTGTTGTTAATTCCTGGCACAAACATCTTTACCATTTACTTTTCAAAAGTAAAAAAATATATAAAAGATTCAGAATAAGATAATCCTAGAAAGCCCAGTCCAGCTCACTCTGTGTGTGAAGTTTGCATGTTCCCTCTGTCCTCATAGATACAATAGGGCAGCACAGAATAGTTACCATATTAATCACTGCTGGGTAACTCAGATGCACAGCAGCAAAAAAACATGACATAGAATATGAAGGTATATGTATCACATGGGTTATATCCAGAACAAAACAAACAATACCAAATAACAGAAAAAGCAATTACAACTTACAGTTAAACAAGACAATTAAACCAGTGCTGTGACTTCAGGTTCACACAGCCTCTCTGTATAGAGGAGCTAACTGCTAACAGGCCCCTGAGTGGCATTATGGGGGCACGTGGAAAGAAGGACCTGAAAAAGCAGTTCTTTCTGCACCGTAGCTGAATAATCCAGTGCTATCCGGGAGTTCATGTTTTCAGGTGAACTGGGGAGTCTATGTGAAAGGAAACAGTACTATCCCTTAGAGAATGCGTGGAGCTTCGGGGATAGTTTTTGGACCACTGTGACCCTGGACTACTGTGATCCAGTTACTGATAATGAGTCTATAAGTGGGGAAGAATAACCAGTTACTTTATTTTTATTAACTACTCCCTGACATCCCCATGCAGGACTTAAAAGTTAATCATGTATGGGAAATAGCCATTTAGCTTTCATACACGGAAAAAGACTTGCATTATAATGCTACTTAAGCTTATATATAAAGCTGGAGATATAACTGGAGCGAATCAGGGTAGGTACATTGCTCAAGGAGGGCACATCGCTCATCCTCTACAGCAGGAACGGGAATTCAGTCTTGGGTGATTTAACTGCAAGACAGCAGCCTTAACCACTACGCCCCCTGCTGCCCTGACTTGGTTCGCTATCCACTGATCATTACAGCTCCCCAAAATTATGGTACAACAAACTGATTTCCTTTAAACCAAAGGCCCCACATCATTCTGACTTTAGCTGTCAAGACCATTAAGCTATAACATTGAACTGCATTCTTGTCATACTGCAGACCTTTGTTCACTTTTTAAATCACCTACATAAAAAAATGACAGATTTTGTAACAGTGAGAAATTAAATTCAATAACAGCTCATGGAACTTTCTGGCCTTTAAGTCCAGCTGCCTTTCATTTTATTCTGAAATTCCTGAATTTAAATCAGTTCAGATCATTCTAAACCAATGTCCTCAACGTATTTGACAAAAACCACTATCGTGTAATTTAAGGGGCAGCTCTTAAGAGCCTATTTTAAGCTATTCTTTATTTTTACATGCTCAAAAATATTTTTGTTGCAGCTTTATCACATGCAAAAGAGAAAGAAAATATACCCCCTTCATGCTATGAAGAAATCAAAAATTGCAAAAACATTTTACACAAGGCTCCTAGCAAAAATTATGGGAATTAGAAAAGATGCAAAAAAGTAACCATTACACTGTGTTTTCACATTTAGTGCAACATATATGAGAACCAAATTAAAGTATATGCTTCCATAAAACACATTATTTTCACATTTTACTCACTTACTGTAGTTACCCTTACACTTACCCTTAATTATACCTATGAGTATGGCGGTATATGGAGAGTGTAGAAATGCAAAAATATAAGGGAGAGTAGTGACCAAAAGTTGTACAGAAAAAATATGTGTATACATACATACATAAATATGTACATACATACATAAATATAAACAAAGCATAAATAAAACATACAGACACACATATGGTGGATGTTAGTAGTTACGGGCAGTGGTGGTGGTGATGCGGTGTGAGATGACGTATTCAGCAGCCTGACAGCCAATATATTATCTGTTAAGTATATCAGCATACAATGCAACTCCCACTCTCCCCAAATGAATCTAAATATTGATTGTCTACACGTTGCTGGATATATATTGCTTTCATAAAACACATTATTTTCACATTTTACTCACTTACTGTAGTTGAAACACTTATCCTTAATTATACCTATGACTGCGGCAGCATATGGCCAGTATGGAAATGCAAAAATAAAGGGGAGAGTAGTGATCAAACGTTGTACAGAAACATTAGACACAAAGAGACTTGGTACAGCCAGAGAGGCAACAAGGGGAAGAAAAATCTGGAACTACACTTAACGGCTGCCAGAACTCTTCTCCATATTCTAAAATGGTTTGTTTGTTTGCTTTGCCTGTCTGCTGGAGGTATTTATGTTGTCAAATGTCTAGACATAGTTAACAGAGGACACACGTCAAAATGTTGTTTAAAACTGCACTGTGCATTTCAGCATATTGCAGAACCAGTGAATAACAACTATAATAGCGTAATCAGTTTCAAATAAAGGGAAAGGTTTGATTTCATAAATTGTTTCTGTACATAGAAAATATCTTAAATGTTAAGCCAAACCAGACAGAAACACAATAAACAAATGCAGATGCCCCACTTAAGTCCTTTGTTTTCCTTTCCTCAGGTGGACACCATATGATTGTGTTGTTACTATAGCATATGGAAAGATTTGTGTGACCACAGTATTATGCATGATGAATTCATATAAGACAAACTGAAGAAAATCGTTACTGTTTCTCATAAATTTTTGTAGCAAATTTAGTAGCGGCAGCCTACTTAAGTCAGATACATTTAGTTTTCAATTCAGACTTTTTAGTCTGACCTTCAGAAAAGGTATGAAGACAGGGCGTTCCAACACATAATGTCTTTATCGTAACCTTTTAATTGTTTTTATTCAGTGTAGCTCATGTGAGTCAGTTTGTGAATGTGTGTCTTACTGCTAAAAAACAATGGAAACTGAAAACTTTTGGATGAGCTGGTCATGAATCATTGTGCACAGAATTAGACTATAAGAAAGGATGTGGCAACACTTCTAAAACGGCACTGGATGTTCGACCAATAGCGATCAAATATCCATAATTTTAACAGCTAAATACTGTACTATAACACAGGACCATCATAATACCCTGACATAGAAGAAATGGATTAGTTTGTAAACTGTGGGGTACATTAACAGTAACACTCAATAAAACATTTCTGAAAAATTTTAAGAAACAATATCCTAAATATAAACAGGTTCACAATGTAGAATTTTGTCACACAAAGAATCAAATCATTGTTAAAAAAAAACAACTTTGTAGATAGAATTAAAAATCTAATTGAATCTAATTTGTCCCTAAAAACATGCTGGATACTGAATTTTTTGGATACCAAATGCCTATTTCCCATTATTTTAAATGGGGAGAAAAAATGAAAAAAAAAAACTATCAACCCATGTCTTCAGCATGATGAAACACTCTAAATACCATTTACCTAATTATGAAACAATTAAAGTGGTTATTAATTTGCATGTTTGTAATATGTGGTACAGCAGAGGACATTTCACTGTATTATGACATGGAAGATGAAAGAGTGCACATGCAGGGTTTGGAGCAGAAATTAAATGTTCAAATGAGATGTTCAATAAAGATAAGATGTATGTAAAGGCAATCCGCCACCTCTGCGTCATTGACACAACAATCGCCATTTCAATAAATAGGTTTATTTAAAAAATGAAATGTGCAATAAATGTGGTGATGCAGCACAAATGTGTTCAGACAAAGCAAAACCAGCTTAAACAACTGATAACACATCTGTACGTACATCTGTGCACATCTGGCTTTGGATAAATTCATAACAGTACACGATGCAGTTTAGTACAATACATGCAGTATTTATTACAGCCCATTCAAAAATACTGTACAGCATTTATTTGTTGATATTTTACATTTATTTAGATTTTATTTGTGTTTTGATTTTTTATTATGCATAAGTTTTAGATAAAAATTTGTTGTGGCAAAAGTTTCAGTTCGGATACCAATAAATAGGTATCAGTTTACAGTGAAAATTTCAACACTGAAAATTTGGATAAAAAGGGTTCAGGTACCGAGAGACTGCTGTAAATGCATTTTGAGGCCAGCAGTCACGCAACCCATTCTACTGCACAGTTTCCTATTTTAACAGCATTTTCATCCACAAGTAAACATTTTACACAAATTCTTGGTGGAAATGTTCCTTGTAGTAATGTGCTTTGTATATTCAAACCTATTTCTATTGTTGTGTAGAAAATTTTATATTGAAAGAGTGGGATGTTAAAATGAAAAGGATTTAAAATGTTGGGTTTTGTGCAAGTGTCATACAAAAAATGGATGATTTTGGCATTCAATGCCAAAATCATCAATCATCAAAAATCATCATCAGTCATCAGTCATCATCACATACATGCAAATACACGATGCATGTATTTTTTTCACGTGCAAAAACATCCTCCTGCTCCTCAGAGGCAGAAAATCCAAACATGCAAATCTTTACAAATCTCCAAAATGTGAATGTCAATAGTTGCTAAAAAGATTGAGCTTATTTAAAAATAATGAATATTTAATGATTTAATGTACACTTGCATTAAGACCTCTTCATGGATGTAAAACTGTCAAATTGTTGCACATCCTTGTTCCTTATTTACCTATCATACGGTACTTTACACTCCATGCATATTCAAATCTAAATTGCCTGTTTATTATATCTGTTTCCATATGACTGTGTTAAACAATCCTGTTGCAAAACTTTTGGGGTCTAATCCAATAAATACTAGATTTTAACTGCACCTAACTTTGTCAGTATCTTTAACTGCATCTTGAAAACTTCAGGATCTTCTTTGATTAAAATACAGCATTACAGAAATGTTAGAAGATTTAGTGCATATTTTAAAACATATGTTCAGTATGTGGTTAAACATTTTAACATTAGGAAATTAGACTCCATCAAGCCTTCTTACAACTACAATTTAAGACTGTAGCGGTGAAGTTGAGCTACTAAATAACCCTTTAAATCATAATGCCATAAACAGTTCTTTGGTTATCTCCCACAGCTAAACATTTAGTCCTCATGTGTTGTACAGATAGAAAGACCTGCTACGTAAAAATGTGTGGAATTCAAGAAGCAGAAAAGATAATACTAAATATAGAAAAAACAGGGATTGGCCATAAGAAACTACCAGTTTTTAATGTTAGACATGTTATCTGCTACCCAAAAATCTAGGTACAGAAAGCTGCAACCAAAATGACATTTTTTACACCATTTCATTATTACGACACTATTATTTACTGCGTATTACTACGTATTACTAAGATGTATTATATTTCAGGCCCACACCTGGACTTTAAGGAGTTTCAGAAACATATGCATCCTGACATGAACTAGTGTCCCATCCAGGTTCTGGTTTTATAGCTGACCAGGATAAAGCGGTTAATGATAACGGATGGATGGACGGATGAACATATGTACCACCCAACAAGGAAAAAAAAAAAGATTTTTTCCCACATATACAGCAATCCCTTGATTTAAAAATTTAACGTTCCCAAAAAAGCATTCATGAGCTGAAAAACTGCACATCAGAAACATAAATCCAATTAGTTCTAAAGATGATTTTGTTTAAGGGTTCCAAAAATCCATCTCAACTGGATTCGGGAGGTGAGAACACTTTTTTCTACACGGAATATCTAACACAGCAGCACCCACTGAGCACAATATAACTGTTCCTGAAGTTACTGAACACACTGAACACCATCAGCACCAATAACACTCCTGTACCTCCCCACAATCTAACCACACACACACACACACACACACGCAGCAGCAGCAGCAGGGTATGATGTGAGAGTCAAAGCTCTACCCTGGATGGTGGATGCTTTCAATTATCTTTTGCTGCATACTACTATGGTTGTTTTATTCTTAATAAGTGTTGTGGTGTACTGTGCCATGTCTCTGTGATGCTGATTATGGATTTATAACTGGGGTGGGTTGCTGTATTTGTGTATTTGTAATAGTTGTTTGCCAACCCCTCCATATGCCTTTTGTTTGGTATTGTGTACTCTGTGAATTTGTTTGCATTCAGACGACAACCAAGGGCTTATGACTGTGAGTTATGAATAAAAGGCACAGGCAAACACAAATTGGTTTGTGTGCATTTATTATTGTGGGGGAAATGCTCATAAATCAAAATTGTGGCACTAAATAACACTGTTAGTTTCAGTGAGTTTTTTGTACATCACGCGTTTACCAATCGAGGGAATGACTGTGTGTATACAGAAATGTATATAGGGTTTAAGGTAAAGGAATTTTTTAATGTTTTATTATGCCTGCTAAACTGCTACCATTCTTATCCTCACTCCACTGTGTGATATAAAATTTAAGTGATCATTTCCTCAAACTCCATGGAGGAACTGGGACTCAGACGCACATTGTGTGTAAAGGTGCACCTTCTATACTATGTATGCTATGACTGCAGATGAAACTTACTTCTGCTGGCTCCTCTTGGAAAGCCGGGAGGCCTCTGCAGCTGCTTTTCTTGTCTCAAATTCCTCCCTTTTCAGGACCTCCCCACTGCCCCTGTAGCCTAACTCCACCAGCTGACGGGCCAGCTCCTCATCCTGGTGGAGCAATGAAAATGACTTGGGACTCGGAATAGAACACACAGAAAGAAAAGACCACAACCCCCCCTGGCCCAACACAACCCCACCTGAATTTAACTCTTGCAGCAATATGTGCACAACACTATAGCTGAAACAGGGTAATTAAATGGAGAGCAGGACTGTCATCTTTCTACAAAAGAACCATTGTTCTTAAGTGCTTGAGATATGGATGTGTGCAGGGTGGGCGGGGGGTTATGAGGGCGGGTGGTGTGTCAGGCACAGCGGGTGTATGGGGATGAGGGGGGATTTAAAAGGAAGCAAACAACAAGCCACGGGCTTATTTGTGTTACAGAACCATGTGCATGACAAAATAACCTAAATAGAGCTATGTGGGCAGCCCAGTGGCTTGGTGGATCAAGGCCTCTGCCACATGTCATCACAACCCAGAGTTCATGCAGCCTACAGTACCCAGGCGAGCGAGCTCCTATTTTCTTCAAAAAGCCAACTAGCTTTTATGTGGTGCCGTGGCAATGGATCTGGCCTGAGTTATTTGCTTAAAAATAGTTTGTATTCATGGCCTTTAATTCTAGACCCAATTTGCAAAGAATTCAGCTAAAAATCCATTTACATTTAAACATTTACTATATGTTTAACATAGTTCATCCAGTTGAAGCATAAAAGTATGTGTTACATCAAACACTAAATGCATATATCAGTTAAAGAATAGTAAAATATTTGTTGAAATGAACAAGTATCGGTTGAAAATATATCAGAGTAACAAAAGAAAAGCAATGGTTCATATGTATACAAACTTGACTGTTTAAAAAAAATCAACAAAAGAGCTTAAATGTTTTAATTACAACTAATTACCTGGTTTAATTAGTGCAACTTGTAGTGTAACTATGCGCTGTTTAAATCCATATGCATTTACAATACAGTTAACACTCCCATGTTCAGCAGCCACATAAAAATAAATTCATTTTTTGTCAGTGCAAGGGTTTTTTTTTTTAACTTGTTCTTATTTTGTACTCATAGGAGGTGGGATGAAACCATCTATTACCACTGGTATTCAATACAGTAAGTAAAACAAAAAGGGCAACTGGCTATAGCATTTGCTTTATGATTTTTTTTTTCAGTACACGAGATTGTTATATTAATTATTTTGAGCTATTCATTCATATAAAGTTTGTCTTAAATGTGACTTAGAATGTTATATTCCTTACAGTGATTCACCTATTGATACAGTTGGGTAATATTTACTGGTACAATTCATGTTAAGCACCTTGCTCCAAGGTACTACAGCAAGAAGTGATATATGAATCCTGGTGTTTTGAATGCAAAGCAATGGCTCTAACAACATTTCTACCTGCTTTCCCCTACATTTAGAGTTTCTGTATATTTCCATTCTTTTTCTGCTCATCACTGCAGTATACTGGTTATCTTTGTATCTTGAAATAAAAAACACAGACATATTGTTAAATCTATCTACTTAAAAAATGTTGTTAGTAAAACGGTGCCAAGAATTTAGCTACAAGAACAATCTTCTGCATGGAAAGCAGTGAAGAGCGGTTGTAAGTTAGAATAAAAAAGGTCTTAATGTTAAACAGGTTTTTAGCAGGGAAGGGGGGGTCAGAAGTAGAAACAATGGGTGGTTTCCTTCAAATCCTCAGCATAGCAGCACCAATAGCATCCTTAAGAAATCTAGTGTTTAGCAATGGCTAATGTGCTTCTTAACTGTAAAACATATGACATAACTTGTATTTGATATCTGGTGAGTTGTGCTTGACTTGTCACTGTGTTCCCATGTATATCCTCTCTGTGTATCTTTCTACTGGCTTCCTGTAACTGCCCATATCAAGTTCAACCCTCTGGTTACAGCCTACGAGTCTATCAATAGATCTGATCCCCAGTACTGTAGGAACTGGTCACTGACTACACTCCCAGCTGCTCTCTTTCACATCTGGCCAATTGGTGTTCCCACTCACGAGAGATCTGAAATCAAAAGCCTGAAAGGTCTCAGTTCTGGTTCCAATGTGGTGGAACTACCTCCCTCTGTCACTTGGGACTTGCTAACTCCCTCTCAATATTCAAGAAGGTTCTCAACACACCTCTTTAGGTCACATTTATCTCCTGATCTCCTTTCTAGCCACTCAAGTCATGTATGTGTGATCAAAATTGTTCTTACTGGGGTAAGTGACTGTGCTCTGACAATTGCAAGTCTTTATCTGTATTTCCATCTGTAGGTGAAATGTTGTTTTTTGGAGTTGTATGTTCCTTTGGAGAAAAGTGTCTGTTAAATGAAAATTGTAAATGTAAAAAGCTATACAGAATATGTGGAGAAACGCTGAAAGTATCCCATTTGTATAAGCAACAGGTCAAAAGCAGTTGGATAAACAGATACCAATAAACAAGCATGCAGCTGTGATAAGGAATGAATTTCCTTTTTAAGACAACAGTCAGACCTCCTAGACTCGTGGTTTGTTTGCACAATGAAGTTATTCTGGCATTGTATTTGCTAATCCATTAGTACCCACAACAATAATAACTACCAGTGGATTTGCATAAATAACAAAGCAGCTGCACTTCTGTCACTTGTGTGTCTGGAACTGACACGCAGTTGAAAGCTGTTCTGGAGAAAAAGCAAACCAAACCAAGCCAAATAAATGCAACGTGGCAAATAAATGTTAACAAAATACACACCTTCAGATAACGTCACTAACCTTAGGCTTGATTATTTATTGACCTTATCTACTCCTGAGTATCACATTATAAATCCCTTTGAGTGAGAATTCATCAGGGAAAAAATGTTCAGCATTCCTGTCCGAGTCACTACCCGAGTCCTGCTGAGCTTTCAGCATGGAAGCACAATAAACAATTGCTCATATAGAGCATTCCTTTCTAATGGATCATAATTAAGATATGTTAATTACTCTGACCTTGAATTTTTAAAGCATATTCAGCATTAACTGAACACTGGTAGATCACTGGGATGAACACAGCATGTTACAGACAGAGTTTATGCAACCAATATTTTGTTTAGCACTTTTTTACCTTTACAGTTACAGTATAGCAGTTATAATGGGATATTTTTCCATTGTGTACCAGTGCATATTTGTTAACCAGAAAAAAACTATTTCAGCACAGTCTGCAACTAAAACGTATGATACATTTCAAATGCATAATATAATATTGTACCAATATATACAGAAATGCATTTTATATATATATATATATATATATATATATATATATATATATGTGTGTGTGTGTGTGTGTGTGTGTATATATATATATGTATGTATGCATGTATGTATGTTACGCACATGTAATGCATTATTAAAAATAATGCAACATTACTTATACGTTGTACATTAATTTGGAAACTTCCATGCTCTGGCTTATGCACAGGTATAACAGGGGACTGTGGGGGATGTGTCTCCGGCCACTACACAAACCTATGTTGTCCACCCATTCATCCACTACGCCTTTTGCGGGTCTCGAGCCTATCCTGAAATCTCTCGGTGACAGGCTGTGATATTAAACCCTGGAGGTGACGTTAGTCCAGCTGAGGTTGCAAGCTTAATTTGTCCCTAACAGATATTTGTGTACTAATCTGAGTGGTTTTGCTGTAGGTTCCTGACAAGCTGAAGCGACATGGCAGACATAAAGACTGATCCACATTCGACCGTAGTGCCTTCTGGTGCCGTTGGCGTGAGTCGCGCACTTTCGTGATTGTGTCGCCATCTTTCGCAGAGTAGTGAAAGTACAGCAGGAGACGGTTATACAGCAGCGCAGAGCTGACTGCTAACGCACGAACTTAGCAAGAACTTGGAAGGAACGCAGTAACTTTACAGTACCGAGTTATACTGAAAAACCATTAAGTACTTAATAATACAGTCATACACCATTTAGTCAATTAGAATTATTAACACATTAATACATTACATTAAACGTGTGTATTCAGACATATGTTTATACTATATATAATACTGTACCATCAATATTAAATGTGCTGTAAACAAACGTTCCTCAAGCGTGATAACAAACGGTTACTGGAAGGATGTTGCAGGTCACCGCAGGGTGCTTTTAAATTTCGGTCCCACCCTGAGCTGGTGCAATGGATAAACTGGGGGAAAATGCTTACCTCAAGGTAGTATAAATCCAAAGGGGTGATTTGGGAGTCAAGAAAATCTTCATATGTGTGAAATTGAGTGACTATATTATCTACTGCTCCTGCGCTCTCGTCCTCCATCTTTCTTAAAGCCCTTCCTGTTAGGTTTCCATAGCATCGGCGGCACGCGCAAAAAGCGAAAAGGACGGTGGTCGACAGGGGGCGCTGCGCAGCACAACATCTTCATTGCTCACTCGCCAGCGGGGAAAGGCGGGAGCAACTAGAAAAGATTTTTTTGGTAGCTATTGATACTGTTCGCAGGTAAGCTGTTTTGTTTTCGTCCTGTTTTTTTTAAAATTATGTTTATGTTTTATTATTATTATTCTATCCTAATTTACAGTATTCCTCCTAATTGTTTAAGAAATATGAGACTATTTTTAGATAATGTTAATTTTGTCTTTTGGCGCAAAAATTTAATACAGGGTTTGTCACAAGTCTGGAATCAACAAAATGTTTTTTAAGATGCCTAATGTTGGATTGATCTAAATCTATTTTGCATTAGCCCAAAGGAGATATCTGTGAGGTATGCGTGAACACCCATCTGGCATATTGAACTTTGCCGTTTTGTATTCAACTCAGTAATACCAAATGAAATGGGGGTCATGTGAGTTCTTTAATATATTTAACATTGCAAAAGACATTCAATGGTGAGGTCTGTTGAAAACTTCTCGACCTTTGAAGGCTTCATTAAGGCTTGTGCTAGCATCCAACTGGAACTTCTTCAGCATGTTCAAACTGACTAGGAAAAATGTCTGCAGCTATGCTTTCTTAAAATGGATGGAACATTGAAAACATTCTGTGAAATGGTCTCAGAATATGCCTGTATCAGTCAGCATGGCGACCAGGTACTCTGTCTCTGTCTCTAGCTGACATAAGGAGGACTCTGGGAAGAGTCAACATATGGAAAGCTAAAGAATCAGAAGGTATTCCCAGCTATGTGGTAAAGGAGTGTGCTAGTGAGGTCTTCACTGACATCTTTAACACCTCTCTGGCTCATGCTGTTGTCCCAAACTGTTTCAAATCCTCCACCCTCACTCTGGTCCCCAAAGAAGTCACCTTTGTCCTGCCTCAACAACTGCCGTTCCATTTCACTTCCCCCAGTCATCATAAAGTACTTCAAGAGACAAGTCATGTCCCACATGAAGGCCTGCATCAATATGCCTACTGCTCCAATGGATCCACTGAACATGCCATCACCACTGCCGAACATCTTCGTCCTGACCAATGAGGGTAAAAACTGCTGTGTCAGAATGCTGTCCATTGACTTCAGCTCAGCATTTCAGCTCATATCCATTAACACTATTATCACCCAGCAACTGGTCAGTAAACTGTCCACACTGGGTCTGAACATTCTCCTGTGCATCTGGATCCTGGACTTCTTAATTAATAGGGCACAAAAAGATCCAGGGCAACCTCCCACACCACTATTTTGAACACCTGTACTCCACAAGGCTGTGTTGCCAAATATAACAGCAACCACATCATTAAGTATGCTGATGCCATTGCCATTGCAGCCTGAGAGCCAAAACCATCACGGTTAGGAACAAATTCCTACCAAACATGATCACCTCTGTCATCTTAGGCCCCATCACCTCCACCACCACTGCCCATAACCACTGACATCCAACATGTTTGTGTAACACTATAGTTTGTTTATGTTGTGTATGTTTGTAGGTATGTATGTATGCAAGAATGTGTGCACATGTGTGTACTTGTATTTTTTTTCTATTTATTACTTATATATACACTGTATTTATCTTTCATATGTGCAGATTTTTTTATCTTAAATTTATATTGTATTAGAGTATAGACTCTTTATGTTTGAATGTTTGAATGTTCCTGAATGTCCCTTCTTCAGTCAGTGATCTAAGTGTCTCACTCCTTGTGTATTTTACAAAAGTCAGATTTTTGCAGGGACATTGCTGAATCTGAGAAGTGCATCATATTTCTAATTAGTTTTCAAGAAATAGTCTTGGAAAAGTGCCTCTCATGGGCTTTTGAGGTGGATCAGTGTCTCCACTAGATAAAACATTTGTTTAAGCTCAAACTGGGGGGACATGACTTCAGGTGTAATGTTTTCCTTTGGGAATGTTTTTTTTCCAAGAGCAAACCATGTGACCTTAAAAATGATTTGTTTGACTAAGTTAAATTAGGCCTTTTTGTGGCATACAGGGATAGAAATCAACTTGTTATAGTAGTTATAATAAATTTGGTCTTGGCCACCATTAGAGTTCAGCTGAGACAAAAACAATAATAAATGTTAAAATTTAACCTCATATTCAGCCAGTGGATTCCATTAAGCAGCGCAAAACAGTGCTTTACTGGTTAAGCTGGTTATTGTACAGTTTTATTATAGAGAAACTAAAGTCGTCCATATTTATTAGCCACTTACCCAGGGTTATGAAATTGCCCACACACACTCACAGGTTCACACACTCATGAACAATTTAGAGTGACCAGTTAACCTGAAATGCATGTCTTTGGACTGTGGGAGGAAACCCACACAGATAAAGGGAGAACATACAAGCTTCACAACTGACCCAGATTTAGACTCATGCCTGACCAGCCCAGATGCTGTGAGGCAGCAGTGCCACCATGCCACCCAACTGAAGTCAAAAACAGACAATACTAATCATCTGGATTGCTGTGTTGTACTCAATATTCAGAGCTTTCAGGAGCCTGCAGAAAATGACATACAGTCTGTTCCTTTGCTGGATCTTACTTAAGTTGATTAGATACACCTGTCTTTTAGTATGTTCAGAACAGCATGAATTTGTCTGGGCATGAATTCTACGAGATGTTGGAACTGCCCTTTCCATCTCATCCCAAAATGCTTGAGAGTGTTGAGATCTGGGGACTGTGCAGGCCTCTATAACAATAAGAACTTGCTGTTCACTGATGAAACATGCCTTGTGACAGCGCATTATCATCCTGGAAGTGCAACCATGGAGGAATGAACTTGGTCAGCAACGATGTTTAGATATGTTCTACCAGTCAAACATTCTTCTTTAGGTACAGTACAAGGGGCCCTAATGTGTACCAGGAAAACAATCCCCACAAACAACACTGCTACAACCGGCCTGTACCGTTGAGATCAAACAAGATGACTGCTTGGACTCATGTTGCCAGTGACAAATTCCAATTCTTCCTTTTGTATGATGCAAAATAAACCTGGATTCTTCCCACCAGACAACTTTTTTCAACTCACTGGTACAGTTTTGATTCCTTTGTTTGGTCCTCTGTCCTCTGGTTGCTTGTTGAGATCCTGTATTATAGCCCTTTTTGGGGGGCATTCAAGGATATTTTGCGAACACTCTTCTTGTTCAGTTGTATGTTATTACATGTATTATGGTCAATTCATTGTTGGCAGCCTCTCTGTAGAATAAAAAGCAAAACCAATTAGCCAGTCTTATTCTTTCTTCACAATCCACTTTTGTGCAATGTAAGCTTATGATATGATGTTCTACAACATTCTTCTGATGTATCCCATGGGCTGCCAGCGCTAATGATGATTTTGATTTTGTGGATTATTTGCTAAATTAGTCATTTAATTCAGCAGTGTGCTTTGCCAAACCTTTATTAATGTTAATTGTCTATGGCTGGTAGAGTACAGATAAAATACCCTTTCTGAATTTTAATTCCATACTTTTTCACAAGTAAGATCACTTTATGTTTTAAAGAAATGGGCACTGGGCCACATTTTTCTGTAGTAGGAAGTGCTTCCTCATAGTTATAAACTTGTTGGTCTGTGGCTGGGTTGAAATCGTGCTCTGTCTCTGCAGGGTTTAAATATTTTGTTTGTTTTTAGGTGGGATTCCTCCCATAGTCCCGTAACATGTTTACAAGTTTATGATTTCCTTGTAAATGTGTTATGTTGTTTTTCAGGCTGTACACAAATTCTCCAGCTTATACCTCCCAGAACCTGTACTGGATAAGTGTTTTTTGATAATGGATGAAGGGGTGTTATTATATACTGGCAAACAAATCTCACACACACACACACACACACACACACACACACACACAGAAAAATATTTAATATTTAAATATTTATTGTATATAACAAACATGCACTTACTTCCAATATACTATTAGTTCCTAATAATCACTGATGTTGGAGTAATTTATCCAGTGTTCCCAGCCATATTCTTTTGATTTATTGCAGGTGAACAAAGCGCAGACACCAGACTGCCTTCATTCCCTTCCTGCAGGAAGTAGTATCACAATCAACAATAATTTTCCTCACATCTTGGGTAGTTTCCTGCTCAGGATTTCAGATTTGTGCACCTTATAATTTTCCTTGTAATGTTTTGATAGAATGTTTTTAATGATTGTCTCCTCAGAATCCTCATTATTCTTCTAATGTTCAGTACCTTTGATACCAGATACCAGTCAGTACATTTAATACCTTCAAATTCTTTGTTGTTCCTAATTTGTTGCAATTCCAAAATAGCTTTATTTTCACTCTTGGTTGTATCTGGCATCTATAAGCATAAATGCAGTGAACAAAAAAGTTCTGAATTGTCTTAATGCTTACTTCTCACCAACTATCAGTGACAAAATGTAAACGGTTAACCCTTGCATTCAGTTCCTTGACTGCTGAAGATGATGTCAGTAGATTTTTTCACTTACTCCGAGGATTTTTTTCAACAACTTTCCATGGTATGACTTCCATTCTTGTCACAGTTTATCTTGCTGGTGTATCAAATGTGTAATTGTAGGTTTCAGTCCTCCAGTTATCTCCACCAGCCGATGATAACTACCCTTATGCGTATGGGTTTTGATTTGATCCAGTAAGCCAACTCCTTTGACTAATGTCAAATCTTTCTGTGGCTTCTTGGCAAGGGTTTAAAACAGTACAAAATCATGTTTAAAAAAAAAAAAACTAAACAAAAAAGTAAGTAACAAAAATCACTGCAAATAAAACTTCTTGAGTTGGCTCTCTAATAAGCTCCATGGGACAAGTGTGCGCAACTGATATGTGTTTGTGTGTCATGTTGGTGTGGGATGGGGTGGTTATGAGTGGAAATCTGGCAAAGCCACAGTCTCCTATCCTGATTAAACGGCATGGCGTTCCAAGTAAGATAAGTTAATTGTAGCTATTTATCATATAGTTGGTTCCTAAATATGCTTTTACATTTTGAGGTATTTTATAAAACATTTATGCTGCACTTTGTAACTGTTCTCTCAATTATTTCAATGAGTATAATGATTACCTCTACAGAAAGCTTGGCATTTATGCTGTGTAGAATATCTTCATGCAGATGTGTTTCTGCTAGGCTGTTAAATATTTTTATTTTGACAATGCTAAGAGTTTCATATGACTCTTGAGTAAAGGATTATTATCGATAGCTGGTACAATTGCAGAAAAAGAGTTGATGCAAAACTGCTATAGAAGTAATTCTCTAATTTTCAAATTACTACTATTAAATCTTCTTTCACACTGGCAGTGATTGCCAAATCTCATTTGGTTTGCAAATTTTACCTTTGGCAAAAATGAATTTTAATTAGACCACAGTGGAACAAGAGTTTTAATTTTGGATGACTGAGGGAACTTTTTTCTTCAGTGATTATGTTAAGACAGTTTCAAGAACAAACATTTTGACCTTCTGAACCCATATTATGAGCTGGTTGAGCCTGTGAAGCAGACTGACTAATTTCCTTCACCATTTGAGCCAGTGCTGTTCTTGATAGAGGGCATTAAAGGGTTGGTTATCCTTTACTGGTGGAAGGCAAGAGAGCCTGTTCAGTGGTGTATGTTTGAGGGCCATTCCACAGTGCTTGACTATACACCTATACTCTGGTGTCTGAGTGTAACTAGTTCCAGGAAATAGCTTAAATACCACAAACTCGATGTCTGGCATGCAATTTCCATTATTTCTTATGAGGATGATTATGATTCATTCTGGGTTCATGTAAGAAAAGCAAATTAATTTCCCCAAAATAACCCAAACTTTCTAAAATACCTATGTCAGCATGATAAAAGAAAATTACCTAACTGCCAAAACAGTAATGGACTTGTGTGTGTATATGCAATTACATTTTTATTCAGCGTCATACATTGTTTCTTTCCATATTAGTGGTAATAGCATCAATCATTTTATAGTCAAATGTATGTAAAAAATGAAGCAATAAAAACAATACGAAAAAGAAAAAATACAATTTACCTATGGTAATGACCTATTACTGTAATGAACTGTTACTGGGGGACTTACTGACTTAACGGAAGTGAACAAGGTCACAAAAATGCAAACTGTTTGAACACAGGCCACACAAGGTAAAAATCGAGAAGACATGCTGGGTGCAGTGCTGCTACCTGACACTACAATCATACTCTGCCAGTGTCAAATATTTCTCCGAGGTATTTTGGCTGCACTTGGATAGAACCTTATGCTATGACTTCTCAACTTGGGTACCAATCTGGGTATTAATACCCGTTATATTGGGAACTCAAAAGCAGGGAGCTTAAATTCCAGGGTATCGGTGTATTTCTTAAAGTATTTGTGTAGAATATTTGTGTACAGAATAGTGATGCCACAATCCAATGGCACCGGCACCAGTTGTAATGAAATGAGGATGAAAATGTTTTCTTCATTCATACTTTATTTTTGGTTTTAGGTTATTACAGTTTTAGTTTTTGGATTTCAGTTTTCTTCCTTCTGTACATCAGAGAAAAACTGAAGTATGGCACAAGAAAATATATTTTTAAAAAGTCTTCTAGGTGTCCATTGAGTTAATATCATTCCTAAATGCAACACTTGCATTTTGAAGCATAAACACTGACACACTAGTAAAATAACTTTTAATTATTATAAATGGAACAAGCATTACAACTTAATTTTTAATGTAATAACTGAGTTAATTAAAGTTTTCTTTACAGAAAAAGAAATGAGGTCTGGAAGGAAGTGATACAGTACATTATTAACACGCCTTTTGTTAAACAGAAATAAAATTGCGCTTAGTTTTGAAGAAAATGGAAATTTGTTGATGTAAATATTATAAATCTTAACTTCAAATGTGTCAAAGTAATATATTGTACAGATGCCACTACTGCATAAATTTGTGTCACATTTATACATTATGTATATTTACCTGTTAAGAACATTTAGCAAAATTTCAAGTGCCTCGCTCCATCTGGGCTCCACAAAAAACAGTGCTACAAGTAGCTTCTTCACCGATGACAGCATCAGATCCTGGGCCATGATACGGCCATCTGCTATCTGATACACCTATGACTCGGGCTGTCCCAAAACAAGGAGTGCTTTTGCGGGGCATCTTTATCCCTGTGGAACGTCCCCAGGAGGAATGCCGCAGGATCATAGTAGGGATTTTTGCAACAGCTGCTAAAATGATAAACTTGATGGACAGTCCAGCCCATGATCCACCAGCTGTTCGGGGAGAGCCAACCTGGTCTTGGAGGTTAAATACCCCGGTTCAGCTCATCTCTTTCCTACACAGCAAATTGCATTGTTCTTTATGGGGAAGCTGGTAGGGCAACTTAAACCAAGTGAAATTTTTGACACCTTCTCTTCTCCATATTCAAAGCAGTGTTGAACATTAAAGTCCAAGACAATACAGCACTCATAAAGGTCAATAAAGCAGTTTTTTCCCGAAACATTATGGATAGACATAAAATATTATTAAGGAAACAAAGTTTAAATAACAGAGTTCATTTTGTCTGCAGCTGGCAGCCCATATGTTGGCATCCTAGATGAAAGTAACAAGTGCACAGGTTCCTGCTCCTGAGGCATGGAAGACCTTTTCAAAAGTACAGTAGCATAAATTACAGCAAACAGAAAAAGTAATGAGGTCAGAAAGGAAATCACTGCTCAACTGTGTGACTGCACTAGCCCTTTGGCAGCTGTTATACTTGGAATGCTTCAAATGTTATAATGGGGCTTCATAACAGTAACACAAACTGCAGCTCATCGACTGTGTCGTTGTCAGTATAAATATGCTCTTCACGTGCCGTCTCAGGGCTCAGCCACTTCTCTACCCAAATCTGAACTTGGGCCAGTACTTTACAGTTTCCAAACGCTTCTGTCCAACGTTTGCTTTAACTACAGATGGCGGGGGAGGCTTTGGCTGGGATGGGGGGGCTGCGCTCTGCTTCACGTTCCTGTCTGCGAAGGTGAACCCTTGCTCGATTCTGTCCTGCATGTTGAACCTGGGGAGGAAGTGTGTGGAAACATGCTGAGACTTCACGCGGGGGCTCGAGCCCATTTTTGCCTTGCCCCGTTTGTTCAGAGCCACAAACCATTCGCGCCCTGTCCTGCGGTTCCTGTGCGTGACCGAGGCGTACGTGTTGTAGCTGTTTTCCTGAAAACGCTCTCTGAACTTGCAGTCGTCTGTGAATCTTTCCTGCGCAAAAGGGAGACAAAGGAAGCATGAGCCCGATAAAAACAGCACTATGCAACACAAGTTTTAGGTTCAGAACGAAGTCATATTATAGCAGCTTTACAGATTTCTACCACGACCACATGTAGTAGTGTAATGAGTGGCGTACGTGAATAATACAAGACTCCTGCAATAATATATACAGGTTAATCAGCTGGCTTCCATCTGTGATTATGTTTATGTACTACTTCATTACCTCAGCTTTTCCCTGTAGGTCTGTAACTAGATAATTGCCTTTATACCTAAGTAATAACAATCACCCGTATCCTTTTTCAGGAAACTTCTCGTCAAACAGGCAACCGTAAAACTACGCGTTCTGCCAGAAATTCCCCAGCACTGACATTCATTTGCTTGCGAAGTGAAAAAATGCTCAAAGCGTCGTGTTCCTGGGTGACGCGAATGTCGCATGAAACTAGTCAGTAAACGTGCATGCAGGACCCCCCCTCCCCCCCCATGGAGTGGGTGAAGGACTGGGTGTATGAGTGTGTGTAATCCCCGATTAGGACTGAGTCGCCAAATGCTTTGTAGCATGTGCAACAAGTTAATTATTAAATATACTAGGAACTGCACTTACAAGCAGACAGGAAGTAACACTAGAATTAAAGTTTCTTAAAAAGCCGATGTGATAGTGCAGTAGTACAACCTGCTCTTTCGGTGTGCTCTTAACTGTTTTACCCTGAGGAGGGTCCCGGTGACCTGGAGCCTATCGTGAAAACAACTGGCACAAGTCTGTGGGTATAATCTATAAAAATATTTTTAAAAACATAAATTATATTTTCAGAAATATTCAACAGTATACTATATACTGGATAAACTATAGAAAAATATACAAAAAATGTGCCGAAAAAAATCTCCATTTGTTATTTTACAGGAGCTGTACTAATTTGCTTGACCATTAAAGATGAAAGAAATGATACAAGGGAGGGCAATGCCTTTGAATATGTTTGGAATGTATTACTTTCTGTAAAATTTTTAATCTCAAAGAATGTATGTAAAGCAATAATGCAAAGTTTTACCTCAACATAAAGTCCATAGTATCTGTATGTCACACTGACATGATGCAAGATGTTCTACTGGCAGGTGGCTAGAACGCACCACTTGATGGACTGACAGGATGTATAGAATAAATAAAGACTGTGATTAAAAACTCTAGACAGCAAATACACTCAAGCGACAGACTTCGTAGGGCTTACAAAATAATTGCAGGACTTTCATCTTTAGTGCAAGTCAAAGTCATCAGAAGAACTTCTAATGAAAGAACTGCTGTGAGTGACATGAGCAGGGTGCCCTTTGTACTGCCTGATACTCATTATTCCTCAAAATAACATAGTATACACATAACTAAGCCACAAGAAACATTGCTGTTGCTCTTTTTCACTCTTATATTCTCATTTGCCGGTGCACTGATTCTATTTAATAGAAAAATTATTATAGAAATTTCTATAATTATAGACTAATTATAATTTCTATAATAATTTCAAGCGCAAAGACTTACGGCCTTTTTTCAAGATTGTTTTTTTCTTTATACATATGTGAATGAAAAATTTTAACACATGAGAACAAATACCATAAACGTTTGCAAGACTACATTTGTTCTACAGGAGCTGGAAAAATAATGCAAGACATACAAATCACACAATTATTACAAAAAAGCATGACCTTATTTAAAAGATTTTAACAGTAGCAACTGCACTTTAAAAATAGTAAGAAATGTTAACTTCAAAATTTCTCATTTTACCTTCAGTTTCAGACAGATTGTGAACATATTCAGTTAATATCCTGTTTACAGCAATGATAGGGCAAACACATTTGTCATGTTCAAACGACTGTGGTTAAACTGCTAAAAATACTTTTTGTGGGAAACTATAAAACATGGTCAATGACTCCTGTTTGTTCAATATTGTTTCCTTATTTAACCTCTAAATTAAATTTTGAAATAATAAAGCGGTTATGCTTTGTTGAGTGCTGCAGCATAGCAGAAAATAATGCCACTGGACTACTTTCAAAGCTGTTCAAGCTGGCATAATTTCAGAGGACTGTGTATATACTTAACATTGATCAAATTCACATACAATTTCTATTTTCCTCTGGATATTTTAAATAATAATTTAAACATTTATGTAAGTTATGAAGAACAAAATATTATTCAGTATTACTGAAAGTACAGTGTCCATAAAAATTACTGTATAAAATATGTAAAATAGCCTTCCTTACCTTTTTGGCAAAAAAGAGACATCTTAACTACTTTCACTAGAAATTATATTGCTGAATTTCCTTCATTTCTGATAAACTACAGTCCTTTCTCATTCTTCAGAAACAGATTCATTACACTAGCAGGTCCCTTATAATGACTAATGAATGAAGAGGTCTTCTTCCTCTCACTCACTCAAAAATCTAAATTCCATAATAAAAAACAGCTTTATCTAAACATCAGCATTAAATGTTGCTCACTAAAACCTGCAGCTTTGTCTATGAGCTTATGTCAACACTTTTCCAGTACTTCTGTTGTGTTAACAATTGTCTATAGTCCACAATAAAGCCATGCACCAAGTGAGTCACCTGAAATATCTGCTAGTAATAAATCTGTTCTGGAAATTGTAAAGCCTGGCTTCAACAGCTCTACTTTGCCTTAGAAGAAAAATATTATCTTCCTACTCAAAATAAATACACTGAACAGAACAATTGATTAATGTTTGTATTAGACCAGATGAGAATTGATTCAGCCACAACTGCATGGTTGCTGTTACTTTTTCCTTAAGATAAAACTCAGCCCAATAAATCAATGCGACCTTTTAACCCTTTCCAAAAAAAAAAACAGCATTTGTAATGCTGCACAGTGTATAGGTCACCCAGAGTAAATGCGCGTCTGCCTTTCTCCTAATAAATTTTCACTTTGAAAACATCTAAATATCGAGCATGGCAGGCCGTAGAGCAGCAGAAGTCTGGGTGTAACACTATACTCTCGGTATGGCCCTAGATTGTGTGTGAAGTGCAGCAACACGGCTTAATGTCCCAAGCTGACAGGACCATTAAATACGTTCCGACGCTGCGGCAGCGCTGAGGACCATCAAGCCCAATTCAGCCCTGATGGATCTGCTGCAGCTGCGCTAATTGCCGCTCACGTCCACAGCAGCTTAGGGGCTCATCTTCAGATTGATTGTTTGTTTTTTTTCCTCCTTCTTTCAACAATTTCCTCATCCCCTGGCTATGCTCACGTACTTTGTTTCATGCGACTTCGTCGTCCACTTAAATAAATGCAAGTAAAGCGCAAGTAAATGAGGCAACTTTGATTTTCTTCTGTAAAGATTTTTTTCTGGCAAAAAATTTTCTTTCAGAAGGAACAGAAAATACACACAATCTCTCACAAGTGTGTTTCATGCAAGAATAATGACATTTTAAGCCCCAATGCAATGAAAATATGTTTTTCCACTTTCACATTTAAATAGAAAGCAGATGGAAATGAAAATATAACAGTATGATTCTTGCTCTATATTGTCAGAATTTAATATAGAAAAAAGGCATTTCTTAATAGTGTTTCATTTCCCTGTCCAGCCACCAATCTTCACATCAATACACACTGTCATCCCTCAGGAAGTTGCTTTACAGTATTTACAGGCACTGGCAGGTCTCTTTAACAACAGTACAGAAAAAATGGAAAGAGCAAGAGGTGATATAACTACTCCATTCATATTCATTTTACATTATTTTAAATAACAGTTGTTTAATGGATAAAATTAATTGCTTAAAGAAATTCATGACATGACACCGCAGTGATGCTGCTGTTGATGCCAAGTGTAAGATTTGGTCTGATTCTATTGCTGCCTTGATTTGTTTACTTAGTGTATTGATTTTTTTTTTCTCATCTGTATATTATCAGCCATCCCAGGCTGGTTTTAATCCTTGCTTTCCATTAACACATGCTAATAGACTGCTGCTTCGCTCAAACTGCCTGAGCAGTTTGCCTGTAGACATGGCAAGCACACAAGCTCCAGGGTGGTGCAGCACATTATGCCGACTGAACAACTTTAGGGGAAAAACAACAAAATACACTCACTGCCCACTTTTTTGTTATACCAGGCTGCTACAGACCTGTGGTGGTGGTTTAATGGCATGGGGAATGTTTTCTTTATACGTTATATTTTTTGGTACCAAACGAATATCGACTGCATCAAAACATTGTTGCTGACCAGGTGCATCTCTTCATGGCCAGACTAGCATTTCTCATATTGGTGCTTCCAGCAGGGTAATGTGACATGTCACTAAGCACGTGTCATCTCACAATGGTTCCACAAACACCACAGTGTCTTTACTTTACTCCATTGGCACTCATAGTCCCCACCTCTCAACCCAATAGAGCAACTCTGGGATGAGGTGGAACATGATGTTAGCAGAATTAACATATTGCTAAAAAATCCATAAAAACTGTACAAAGTTGTCAAGCCAGCATGGAGCAAGAGCCCTCTGTAATATGCCCAGCACCTTGTTGCTGAATTCATGCTCTTCTGGAGTCAAGAAGGTCCCACCCAGTACTTGATATGTGTACCTAATAATGGCTATCGACATATCTACAGTTCACTTGTATGCTGTGATGTGTCCATCCTCTTCCTAAGTGTATTAACTTATCATATTCCTATGCAGTCTGCTGCTTTGCTATTGGCTGTGTATTGTGTAAGTTTGTAGAGGTCGATAATATTGTTTTTATTATTTCTCCTGATCAAGCGATCTTGGGTTTTGTCCATACTTACAGTGGCATGTAGTCTTCCCCTTTTATTCATTGCTAGAAACCTCTCACTGAAAACTCCTCGGATACCAACAACCCCCTGAGAGATTGCAAAAAGTTCCAGCACACCTGCGTAGAGAAACAAAATTGTTCTTTATACCTCAGCAATTTGTTTGGATTTGTGCCAGTATTATTTGGCATCCAGTGAAGGGCCAAGAACACAGCTTGTGCAGGAGGAATGTACACAGTGCTTAATAGTGGCTTGGCCTTGGTGGTCATCTGTGAGACAAAATCCAGTGCTCCAAAGAGAAATGGTTTTATGGTGGCCAAGTGTTTTGCAGGACATGAGTTGTGGGAAACAGAGATGTGTTTAATTTGGCAGGGCACTGAAGACCACTTTGCTATAAAAATTTTTGTTTTTGTGCTACTAGGAAGAATTTACAGATGTTAACGATAATTGAAATGAGCATACAGAAATTATAGAATCCAATGAAATCATTTTCAATGTAAGAATTTCAATTCAAATAATTTAATTTAAATGCATTTTTATTTTTTTAACCCTCTCACCAGGGTGATACAAAATATTTATCAATGTTCCAGGGAAATGTTAAATACATAAGGGAATGGTACAATATGTATTTAAGGCAGCAGTTATTGTTAACTATTATGATAGGCCATTTGGCTAGCTGAACAGAGGAAAAGAAAAAACTCCCAACTCCCCAAAATGATGTAAAATAAACCTCTGTGGGTTCAAATACCAGTGATTGTGTACCCCTCCTGGATATTGTAAAGTCTAAATACTGATTTCATGTTTTACACATTAGCATGTAACATCACATATTGGTGCAATTATTATGTCGTAATATCAAACTAATGTCATTATTATCGTTATTAGTGTTCTGCCAGATTTTTTCACCTGGAAATTTTAGGATTGAGTGTATTCATGGCTAGTGTTGTAGGTTTTCTACATCAAGATGTATTTCACAGAAAGGCAAGTTGCTCAATTAAAAATTTCTGATGTATAGCAAAATTAAATTATTACGTACCTCTTCCTTCCAAGAGGATGGCATTGTGACAGCCTTTACCAAGCACAAGGTTTGGATCTTGATTTGTTTATTATAATATGGGGACAACTTGTGGTTTAGAAGGCCTTACTAACAACTTCTTCCTGAACTAACCACGAAGTTTGTATGATCACATTTTCAACAATTTGGTAGATTAACACTCCTTGTTATTTGTTTATTTGACATCTTTATTTGACCTTAAACCCACGAAAAAAACCTATGCCTCTGGGATTTTAACTTTAGCTGTACAACAAATATTATTCTTTCAATGAGCAGTCTCCCCAAGCTCCTCAAATATCTCAGTCTTTTGTTCAAGTGAACATTTTATTTATTTAATTTTGTCCAATACATGTTTTACGTATGTGTATGTGTATTTAAGATTAGCAATTGCATGTATTTGAAAAAGCCTTCATAAATAGACTTTTTTATACTTTATATTTGTAAATATTTCATAACATTTAGAATCTCATTTCAAGGACAATATCAGTATTATGACAGTTCACATATTTTGGTTCATATACATTTTTCATCATGACAGGTGCTGACAAATAAAAGAAATAAGGAGGAAAAAAGTTTAAATTATGTACATAGGACTAACTAAATGTATTTCACAATCAGCACAGAAAATGAAGTACCGTACAAACTGAAGGAGAATTCACATGATGCCAATTAAAACACACCATGTTGCACTAGGAGTTTGGGACAAAATAAAGTCTACAGGTAAAACAGAGGCATTTAAAACAAAGGCCCAGTGGGATATTTGTCTAATCTTGGTCAGGAAAAATCTGGCAAAAAAAACACAGAATTCATGTTACAGTGTCGTCTGTAATTGCAGGGCCAACGGCAGCCATTTGTTACCCTGAAGTGGATGGCAGGCAGCTACACTCATATCCAGCTGAAAAGACGATGCTCCCTATGCTGCACCTGTTACTCACCTAGAGAAGGCAACCAGCTCCACATGCAATTACACATTTATATCACACATTTCGTACAAAACATTATGATAATATGCTTCCAAAGTCTCATACAACAGCTCCAAAGTGGAAATCTTAATGGTTTAACTTTGATCATCTAAGGCCAACAATTTCCAAATTCCTAATTAAAACGTTCCAGTGGAGTTTTTCAAATTAGATCTGTATATTATTCCATCCATAAAATATCAATTGGCACTCACAATAACTTTTCAAAGTCAGAATGTAAGAGACAGTCATAACAGTGACAACTTCAGAGTGATGGAATAGCCAGTATGTTAGCGAGTGCGCACGTGTAGTTGTGTCAACATAAACAACACTGAAGTGATGCTTGTCTCGTTGCTATTATTATTATTATTGTTATTATTATTATTGTTATTTCACCCACTACGGCCAAGAAAAACTTGTCAACTTACTGAACTGGTTCGGCGCGTGCGTGCCGTTCACCCTGCCGTCCGGATGGATCTGCAGATGGAAGCCGATGCCAACCCTGCAGTAGAGCCTGCCGGTCCTCCGGCCCGAACTGCCACCCGCCTCCACAAGTTGGTCCTCAGCGGGGACGCGCTCGATCGCGGCCGCGGCAGTAGCGCAGAGCGCGCGGAGCGCGAGCAGCACGCGTACAAGGGGCGCGCGCATTGTGGGCCGGCCGGAGCGTGCGGTGCTCCCGCTAGGGCAGCTGAAGCACGCGGGTTCCCGCTGGTCTCATTCCACGCACGGAGAGGGATTTAAAAAAAAAATTGCAAGAGTGCGCGCACAGATGTAGTTGCGGTTCTCTGGGCTGCAGGAGCTCGAGCGCTTCTGTGGCACCGAGATATTTATAACACACATGATCTCACTGCTTGATGCGCGCCTGAGTTTTTGAAGGACGTGTCTCATCTGGATTCTCTCTCGCTCTTCCTCTCCCCCTCTCTCTCTCCTTCTCTCTCTCTAAGAAGTAGTCCTGTTCAACAACCATTCATATATAAAGACGGAAAACAGAAAAAAAACATAATTTTAGCCACATAAAATGACAGCAGTGACCCTGTGACAGAGCGTACAATGCAGCTATAATGTACGTAAGGTGCGCAATAAAAAAGAGGTTTGTAACCTTAAGAGTCCCAAATAATTTATTGCCGACAGAAAAGGGGAATCCCAAGGCCATGAGTCATGTCAGTGTACTAAGGCTGTGTTGTTTTCATAAAATAGTCATTAAAAAATTGCAAAATACATTTTTAAATGAAAAAGAACTATTTTGCATGCATTTAATTATATATACATTTTTGTTTTAGGAAACTATATAAGGTGGACTTATTCTGCTCATTAAGATATAACTTTTTTGTCAGATAATCAACAACATAAGTCATGAAAGGAACGGAGTGGTGTGGAATATAATCACTTGACTTACAAATGTGTTTATGGTAACAAATTCTAGATTTTTAAGAATGAGGTAAAAAAACAGAATAAAATTTTAGAAAGTTTTCCATACTGGTCCATAACATGCAACCTCTTCTCTAATGCATGTTTTGTGAAACTTATAAATGTCCAGACAAATGATTCAGTATAAGAGGTTCCAGTTCCAAACTGAGCTTTAGTGAGGAAACATTATGGATAAATTACATGACTCAGTTCTGACATGTAAAATGTAACAGTCCATTAAGAAACCCTACTAAGCCCATGATACAACTCTTCAAATGATTTAAAACACAGACAGACAGACAGTTAGACCAAGAGACAGTTACACACAAACACACACAAACACACACAAACACACACAAACACACACACACACAGCTCTGGTTTTACTGGCTCCATCAGGTCCCAGAAAACAGGAAAATAAGTATAACAGGCAAATGCATCATATTTTTATGTGTTTATTTACTATGCTTAGTACAGAATCAAGACATTAATATTTGTTACAAGTACAATACATTAATTAGTCACATCAGAACACATTGCTGAATTTCAGTAAATGTGAGGAAGCTGAACACATTATCATGTTGCTGGAGCACAGCAACCTCTTTACTTGGCAGAAATATTAGCAGTACAAACACAGACACAAAGATAGATAGATAGATAGATAGATAGATGACTACCCAACCAAACATCAATCTACACAAGCAAATGAATACATAAGTGGTGCTTTGCTGTCCTGTCCTAACCAGAATTTTCTACTTGATGTCCTGCTGTTTCATGTTCCTGTGCTTCATGCCATACAAGATTCATGGTGGAAACCCAAAACAACTTGGTAAAGATGTCTTAACCATATGACAAAATAATCAATGCATTCAGTATATTTAGTCAGAACTCCATATGTTGAGAAAAAATTTTTACTGCACCAGTCTGTGTACTGTATATATGATGATGATGATGATGATGATGATGATGATGACATAGTCAGATCCACATAATAACATGAGAGATATTATTTTCCAAAAGCATAACTTCCTCATAAAATGTATGGGGCTATAAAAACAATGCTCCTCTGTGGATTTGCAGATTAATGTCAGGTACACTGAATATTCTGCATTACACGCCACTGATCCCATAAATGAAGTCATGGCCAGAAATAGTTATGGAAAAGTCAGTTTTGTAGAATCATTAACTATCCAGTGTATGAGTTATTTTTAAATATTTTGGCTTTTGAAATGGCCACATTGTGCTCAGCAGCACTGACATGTCAAAGGAAAATACAACTCCTCAATTATTGAGTGTCTGTGTTGCTCATATTTTAAAAGCCACTGAAATACCCCTTCCACCTGGCCACTGAATAATACATATTCAAGACCCAAAGTCATCCTTGATACTGTACCTGTGAAGAGCAAAAGTAAATATCACGATAAATCAAGCTCCACCGCCATAGCAAACTGCATTTTAGCCAGGTTGTTTCATTGCCAGCAGAAGAGAATTCAAACATGACGTCTGCTATATATTTAAAGCAGAATGATCACTGTGTTTGTATTTTTTCTGTAACAAAGCCTCTGCAGTTAAGGTGTGCAGCAACACCTTGTAACGCATTATAAGTGGTATTCAGTTTCTAGTCCACAGTGGTGAAATAATGTAAAGTGGAAATGCTCTGATACCGTGTGAATGTGCCTGTGGTGCTTCCTGAATTCCACTGTGTCAAAGTGAAAACCAGCTATGTTTTTTTAATTTTTTTTTTTAAACTTGCTCAAAGCCTTTTAGCCAGAGCTCTTCCCCAAAACATAATTCTGAATTCTGCTTCACGGGTGAGAGGCTTAGGCCAGAATAAGAGAGTGCAGAACGGTGACTGTAGTGGAAAAGGGTAGAAAGGGGGGCCGAAACCTTGCATTTCAAAACACAGCACACATCAGTGAAGCATTTAATCATCGCACCGAACTAAACATTTGCTTAAGCGTGAACCCTCCCCATTAATTTGTGGGAAAAGCTCTCTTTATCTTACACAGCGGTTTCAGTTCATTTGATGATCAACAGAGAAACACCTGTCGCATAGTTATAGGCACAACCAGCTGTCAAAGTACTGGCTACTGAGAGTGAGCCGCCGGTGGATGCCAGACTGGTTCCTTTCCTGTCTCTGTAAAATGGACGCACACCTGCCTGCTGACCCTGAGGTCCAAGTGACACTGCATTCAACTGCTTTCATCAGACACCAGGAGGCTCATTGAGCACGTGATGACAAAAACATCTGCTAGCAGATAAATGGAAGTGGTAGCACAGGATACTGTCAAAAGTGATTCAGCTGTTTGTCTTGTTGCGGCTTTAGATTTTTTAAAAAATGTGTTTCTTTTTTGGCAGATTTTATCTTCATATAAATTCTGCAAGAACTGGCAGAACTTCTGCAGGTTGGTGCATTCAGGTGTGTCCAGAGCAATATTTTTTTAACTTAATGGACCATTGCAAAAAAAAAAAAAAAAAGAAAAACAAGCAAAAGAAAAGAACTGTACTTATTTCTCCATCCACCGTATGGCTTTCATTGTCTCTGCCTGCACTCGCTCTGGGAGCCACTGACCGGAGTTCACTCTAAGGGTCCCACTCAGCAATGAAAAATTAGTTCCGTATAGTTTTACACTGGACTTCCTATGCTTGTATTTTTACCTCAGGGGAAGCTTAACGCAAAGACCTCCTCTGTAGTAAATAAAAAATGTCCTTTGCTGCTTGATAAATGACCCAAGTGACAGACAAGCAACCAGCTTAAAATCAGCCGTGCTAAAGTTTAGCCCCCTGAGAGGTAACTGTTGACTGCAGTCCTGCCATTGTTGTGGTGCCCTGGAGCACTTTTTTTCTCCTTCTGACATGGACCATGTCTCCAACATGACCAGGGCAGCACTGCAGTCTGCTGCGGTAAGTCAGTGGAGCAGTTAGGCTTAAAAACAGGGCTTGATAACCTCATTGCTCTTTATTAGACTAAGGTTTGAGAATATATTTTAAATTTTGGGAGATTTTAAGAGCACAGCGCACAGTGTCAGAAGAAAATGAATGTGTGAAATTCTGAAGATTGGTTATTTTAAATTTCATAATACTGTGTGCTTCAAATGGTCCAAAGTTGAAGTTCTTGTTGTTTTTTTATAACCTGAATGTTTTCATGCTGTGTAACATGGACACAACCTTATGTGTAATATGCTGTTTAATTGTATGTAATTCCTCCACTTTAATCAATTTTTATTTGCTAAAAAATGTCAGAGAATACTTTTTTTATTGGACAGGTAAGTATAATTACTTCCTATGCAAATCTGGTGATCTTGTGCTGTGATAAGAAAAACATACGTCATACAGTAATTAGAAGATTTGCACTTTTGTTCAAGAAAATAAAATATAATACCAGAACTTAGTCAGATTATCTGGATGATCTTCTTGAATTAAATTTGATTTTTTGCTGTTTTCATTTTTTAGCAGATTTAGAAAGTAAAAAAAAAACACAGTACCGAGGACTTATAGTTAAAAAGCACCATCAATAAAGTCCACGGGCCTTATCTGTACATCCTTTAGGCTGATGTAATCCAGCCCTTAACATAATTTCTCCTTCATTTTGGAGGTCGTTTTAAAAATCATATGACTTTCATTACAGTATAAGTTTGAACAGAACTTACTGACAAATGCCATTGATAAAGACTCGTACTTTTATAGTAGTGCTTCCAATGTATAAAAATAGATAGATAGATAGATAGATAGATAGATAGATAGATAGATAGATAGATAGATAGAAACAGCCTAACATGGTAAAAAAGAGCAAAGCTATACATTTCAAAGCCATGTAAAAAAAGGCAGATTGTCTTCAAAGTGACACTTAGTGTAAATTTGTCCCTGTCATCAAGTGGAAAGATTGAATGTGCAGTGCATTAAAATAGTGCAAGTATGTTGTTGTTCAATGTGTGTTATATATTTAACTTTCTGACTCATTAAATGTAACACAGATAACCGAATCAACAGGAAGGTAGAAACTGCAAAGTGCTTAAGTAATGATCACCAAAGAAAAATGCAATGAGCCTTTTGTACACTCACACACCATAATCCACTGCTTAAAAAAAGATGATGTGTAAAACAAAAAACATTTTCATTTTTACTTATTTTAATCCTCAGATGAAAAGCATTTCTTTCCCTAGAAGTTCACTGAAAATTGTTTGTGCACATACCTGTTCTATGCACTACAATCCATTAGTCACTGTAGATGTTATTAACCCATTGATAACCACAAAGGGAGGTTCAGATTGATTCATGCAAAATGTTTATTTCATGTCTTTTTTTTGCTTAAATTAAGTTACTTACAGGTGGAGTTTGAAGGTAGCCTCTTGGGATCCATGTGAAGTTACAAAGTGAATTAATTGAGGTGGCAAAACATTACAGCACCACTTGTGTGATGATGCTATTCTAGATCGTGGAGTGTTGATAAAAACGTCGACAAACACGACAGGATCTCTGGAAAGGGTCACAGACTGGCAGATAAGCGTGTTCTATATATAAAACACTGTGACATAGAAATAGAACCAGTGGTACACTGTGCCAGCGAACCATGGTGAGTATACCTGTTTTTGCACAAGTTGTACGATATATATTGAAATATACAATAATTTTCGCTTATCTGATACTCGAGTCATGAAAAAGGTGGAACAACCATGCAGAAATCACGAAGTAAAGGCGTGGTGGCGCTCTGACCCCGAAATTCTGTCTTTTTACAATATGAAAAACTGACAGAAATACACAATCCTACAGCTAGATGTCACTGTTTAGCTATTTTCGCTTCATTTTATGATACTCGTTCCTGGAATCCTCGTACGCACCGCATGCACAGTTATTTAGGATTTTTCTCTCCATTTTGCCCATTTACTTAGAAAATATAGATATTTTAACAACGACTTGCGATTGTAAAATTTATCATGTTTCACAGCTATATCAATGAGAATCAGTGATCTATACCTTGGGCTGGAAACATATTGTAACAGTGCTGTCAAGTTGGTGTAAATAGTCCTCTTGTGTGCATCGTTAAGTTGGGATGTTGATGTTTAATTGGTTGTTCCACTCACTTAGGCATAACTTTGCTAAAATGGATTCTGGGAAATGTGGGACGGAGGGCCCCACCGTAGCACGGGAATAGGGGTAGTGAGGTGCTCTTCATAAGGTACTGGACACAAGTTAGACGCTATTTTTGCTGTTTGAGGCGGTTGCCTGTTTGATAAAGAAAACTTCCAGAATCCTTGAAGCTCCCTTGAATAGCAATACTAGCCGGTGCCATAATATTTGTAATATTATCTAATTTTTAGGGCTATTTGTAAAAATGTGATTGATATTCACTTAATTAATCAGTGATTAGTAATATGCACATTTTATTAAAAGGGAAAAATAAATCAGTTTGTTATTTCTGTGCGCAAGTGGTTATAGTGCGTGTGTAGTTCCTGGCGGCTACTGAATGTAGGTACTTATGTCGGATTTATTTAGTATTAAGTTGTTTAGATCTTTGTATAAAAACGTAATACATTGCAGTAAATGTGACATCTATAATCGTTCATTGTACAACTATAAAAATGAATTTTAAAAAATCAAAAGATCTTTTTAGATTGTGCGTCTTGTCCAAATTACACTTTGCGACGATCTTGTTTAAGAGAAACGAGGGAAATGGAAGCAGAGGTTTAATGTTCAGTGTCGATTATTGTGCAGCTGCTCTTCACAGTGCGAGGTGGATGTGCCGCAGATGTGAGTTTGTTGCGGTTTTAGCAGGACAAACACCGCGTGTGGTGAACGCGAGTGAGAGCCGCGCGGCGTCCCGGAAATGTCGCGCGACGCCGTCTTACCTGAACTCTCAGCGAGACACGCGGAGAAAGCGTCACTTTAATAACAACTTACTGGGTTACCTTATGTTTTTTATTAACAACACGAATAATAATAATAATAATAATAATAATAATAAAACAAAAGGCGTCGCTTTAACTACATGTACCAGCTTTATGCTCGATTTCATGCGCTCCGTCTCCTACTTATATATCCTGGTAAAATTATTAGACGTACTAATATGTTTGAAATGTTTTCGTGAATATTTTATGTTCCTTCAGTATGACAGGAAAGCCGGAATATTAGGATGTTTCATTTTTATGTACGACTATAGAAGACCAACGATTAGTGCATTTCTGTGGGATTCGTTCGTCTCGCCACTTAAGGCGCTCGGATCACGAGACTTAACGTTCTCGTCTTTGCCACGTGAGGTGTTTAAAACGAAGGCAGATCGGTGTGCGTTTCAACATGAATTTGTTTAGAGTTTATGATTCCATGCCCATTACAACCACTTCGTCCGAAAATTCAGAAATGCCGCCGAGATATTAAGACACCAGTGTTATTACTGCGTTCGCAGAATTTCCTTTTTTTCTGACAGCTCGACAATCTTTCTGATTTATTTCCCACTTAAAAGATTGTCTTTACGCGTAATCTGATGCGCCCTAGGAATTTGTGCGGGAACTTTGGCTCCGCTATAATTATGATCACCTCACAAACGCACAGCTTCACGGAGTTGGATGAAAATAAAGCTATTTTATTGTGAAAGCATTCAACATGATTAGATAAACTATCAAGTAGTAAATCTGAGCAGGAAGGAAAAGACACTGAAACTATCCCACAGACACAAAATATTACACTTTGTATTTAAACAAAACGGGTATTTACAAAGTTTTTATAGACTGCATTTTAAATCAATATCTATTTAATATTACATGCACTCTCAAATATAGTCTGACATCATAATCCCATTTGATTTCAGTAATTAACCTTTAAAGTATGAACATGGGAGAAAATAATTAAATAATAATAATCCATGGAATGCACGTTTTTATTCATTTTCTGTGTGTGTATATATATATAATATATATATAAAATACAACTTACATTTACACATATCATTATGGTTTCCCTTAATCCCAAATTAAGTGCCTTGTCTGATAAATTACTTTTTAATTTAAAATGGACTTGCATATGCGAAAACATAAAAAAAGTCCTTTTGAAAGTGAGAACAAGTGCTTTCAAAGATGTAACTCCGTTTTAACAATAATCCCATTTTGAAAACTGTCAATAATCAATCAGTTCCACGGAAACAAAAGAGAAAAGCTAGTTGTGAGACGTCATGTGTCGAGAAAGGTGGTGTCGCTCCCTGAAGGATTCGTTACAGATGGGGCACTTGAGCTTCTCCTCTCTCCGTCGCTTCACCAGGGGCTCCATGGAGTACTCCTTTTTGTGGTGGGACCTCATGTGGTAGACCAGGTCAGAGGTCATGCGGAAGGACGCATTACACTTGGCACACCAGTTCTGTGCAGGAAGGCAGAGGGAAGTGAAGGAGGGGGGCAGCAGAGTGAGCGCCGAGGGCATCTGCAGCTGGATAGGTCCTGAGGTCTTTGGCCAAAACGCTGTTGCATAAAGGAATGGGCTCTGCTTGGGAATGCCACCCGGCACCGGGCAGTTGCCACTCAACTCGGAGCTCTGCAGTTTGGCTGCCAGGTGGTCGGCCTGGTAGAGCCGGTTGGACGAGATGGTGTCCCCCACGGTGGGGTGACAGTCCACGGAGGGCAGCAGCTTGGGGGTCATTACCAGGGGTGACAGCTGCGAGAAAGAGCGGGTCGGCTGGCTGAAGGCGCTCTTCCGCTCCGAGCTGGCGACCTGCTGAGGCACCGAGGTGAAGGCGCTGCCCCCCGAAGAGCTCTCTATGCGTGACTGTGGCTGCGTTTCTGTCAGCACCTGCCTGATGTTGGTGTGTTTCTCCAACGGGCTGCTGCTCGGCCTTGAACCGCCCTTGTTCTCCGTGTTGGAGCTCAAATTCTTGGTACTGTGTTTGAGGCTCTGCTGACTTTTCTTGACTTCAGTGAAGGCGCTCCTTTTGCTTTCCGTGACATCCAGGCCAGAGGGAGAGTATACCTGCCTGTTCTCTTCCAAGCCGTACGCTCCCAGGTACTGCTGCACCGAGCTCGCCAAATCTTCCTTCGATTTGACAATATGTACCAAACTCCCACTCCGGCTCTCGTCCACCTCAGAGAACTTTCTCTTGTGGTTGCTTTCGCTCCTTATCTCAGCCTCCTTGTCGCTTGGCGGGCTGGTCCTGTTGTTCTCTAGATCTCGAGCTAGGTTGTGAAAGTCTGTGGAGGGCTTACCATCCTGTGAAGTGAAGTAGCCCTCTGACCTCACTGGTTTGGGGCTGGACCGTGTGGGAGCCAAAATGACTTGCTCACCATTGTGCTTACAGTCCTCATTTATACTGTTCATGGTTTGTAGCCTCTTGGTACAGCGGAACCTCAAATGAGCCAAAAAGGGAAACTCAAATTGGAAGCGCTGGTTGCAGTCTGGGCAAAAATAGGGAGGCAGTCCTGAAATGAAGAGAACATGCATTTTGTTCACCAACAAATCAATATAAAACATAACCACATTGCAAAAATCATACATGTTAGTATGCACTCATAAAAATTAATATTTCAGAATTTTTACACTGTATTAAAAATTATCAAAATAAAATCTTATTACTACACTGAAATACAGCAAACATCATTTTACATATTATATATTCATACATCTTTTATGTTGTAAAAATTTTGTTCAGTCAAATTTTTAACTCATTACTGGTTTTTATGTATGTCTTTTCTCTATAAATGAGACCAAATGTAGGAAATCTGTCAGTTTTTATTATGTATCTGCCCATGTGGCCTATTCAATATTTAGTTATGTAAATAAAAAAATGAAACCAGAATGTTCTCTCCAAAGTTGTCCAGGCCTACCTTTGTTTTTTGCTTGAGCTCGGCTGCAGCTGAGGAGCAGTAGTTCAATCAGGTCTTTTCCATACCACACCAGCAGCTCTTCGTCCTTCTCGATCCTCCTCAAGGATCTGTAGAACAGCTGCCCATTCTTCACGTAGGCCTCCAAGTTTTGCTCGTCCTTGTCCCTGGCCGACTGGACGAGCCGTAGCCACATGAGACCCTCGGAAGAACTGTTGGCTGCTGAGGTGTCCACCTAGATAAACAGCAATGGTGAGTGACTTTTAGCATCAGATCACCACAACCTACAACAGCATTCACTTTAAAACACACCTGGACCTTTCTGCTCATTGCTGCTTCTCCCTTATCAGGTGCGTATTTCCGTATAATATCTTTTGTTCTTTCTATTCTTTAACGAATCAAATCAAAGCATTGCAGCTCTTTTTTTTATAGTACCAGCAGTGAACGTTCTATCACTCAACAACTGCATCTGCTAAGAATGAGCAGTTTACTAAACTGCTCTTAAATATATTCACAGGCACATTTAAAGATGAATACATAAATTATTTGAAAGACTAGTAAACGAGAATTGGGCCCAAGCTACATTAAAAAATCAAACATAAAATTATATAACAATTAATATTATTGCAGTAATCAATATGTACTACAACAACAACAACAACAACAACAATAATAATAATAATGCTTAGTTTGTTTACATAGTAAAGTATCCTCACCCTGAAAATATAAGGTGCCGTTCTCTTGTCTGTGGACTTGAGTGCAATGAAGGCAATGCTGTCGTACAGAGAAGTGTGGCTCAGGACACAAGGTCCAAAGATGGCATTTTCTGGAATGTCGCAGGTCGTGTACACGCTCGTGAAAATGTCCGTTAAACACTGCTGCATGGCCTTGGTGTCGCTGTCCCATGACAGCTTCTGGGAGCTGGACTCCTCCATGGGTGCCTGTTGGGTGACAGATATTCGAGTAAATAGGAGGTTCTGCACAATGAGACTCAGTAGCAGCAGTGGCACTGTCACACTGTACTGTCTCACTGCATTGTCGCACTGGACTATCTCACTCCACCTTCACATTACACTGTCACACTGCACTGTCATACTGTACTCAGTGGGAAAAAAGGACAGCTTCACAATGTAGTGATTTTACCTCTTAATAACCATCACTATGGAATTTATCTCTTTTTCGTTTTTACATAAATCAATTGTCACAGAATTATTAGGGTGTACACTTTTAATAATGCTAGTAAATATTAATATTATTGATATTGTGATTATAACGGACACCTTTGTTCAAAGTGAATTAAGGTGCTCGATCAACTTTACAATGTTTTACCTAATAGGGTATTCTGAACAGGTGTTCAGGTTAAATGGGTACTAGAGCAGGAAAGGGATTCCAACTAGAATTGCAAGACTGCAAGTCCTAGCCAGGCTACTGATTATTATTATTATTATTATTATTATTATTATTATTATTATTATTATTATGTGTGCTACTACCTATCTCACAAGCAGTCAACTTTCAAGAAATTGCATTTGAAAGCCTGCATATCCTGCATTTATTCTCACGTCACAGTTTTAATACGGGACCACAAGGATTTATTTATGTGAATTAAACGCTTGTCGAAGAAGTGGAAAAAAGAAACCACGGTAAGAAAGGCGGTGGGATCGCAAAAGCATATCGAATGGATTTCAAGTGGACTGTCAGAGTCACTGATCTCATGTCAGCTAACCTTTAACTCCGTCCTACAAGATGGAACGTATGTCTGCTCATTAGCATAATCCACCACTTTCCCTCCTGAGACTTTAATTAAGGCAGCGCGCTCAGTCATTTCTCCCCCGACATGCGTATTTCGGGATGGAGGATTCCCGTCATCAGATCCAAGCAATATAATCTCTTGATGTATTCTATACAGTCGTATGTAGGAAATCGTTTAAAAAATACAAAAGCAATAGGTTCACAATACGCGCGCAGAAACAAATAAAAAATAAAACGGACTGTTTATCATTATGATGCCTCAGTGAATCGGAATAGTGGAAAGCCTCATGTTTTCGTACTGAACAGTTACATATTAATTTCAGCAGGCTTCTTAAAACAGATTTGACACGTTTAGCGCGACTGTTTTAATCTGTGGTTTAAAATTAAACAAAAATCCAAACAGAGGTGTGATTATATCTGATAAGGATGAAAAAACACATTTACACATTTGGCTACGTTCGCCGAAACCGTAGCGTTAATAAAATTTTCCTACAAAACTGAACATCAACCTTTTTGAAAATATATTGATGTTTATAAAGTCGTTTCGACACGCGGTGAAAACGCCGACAAACGAGAGGAATAAAAGCGCCGCGAACATCCAAAGTGCTCCGTGTCGCGCGGGATTCAGCCGCGCGCCGCATCTCAATGAAGCATTAACATTCAGACAACGTTTCTACAAAAGTTGTCATTTCACAAAGAGTCCTGTGAAATAATTTGTTAAAAATATATATGCATACGTATTTTAATCCAATGGAACCCCCAAACTCCTGCAAGCAAGCCCACGCACAGCGCGTTGCCGGCTGTTGGACATTTCAACGTTGTATTTTCTTTTAAACAAAACTAAAGTGTTTTGTTCCTCGCGCGGGCTCTCGCGCTGTGTGAAGGTCGCACTCTCACTCGGGCGGATCAGACAAAAGGGCCGATGAATATGCATCTAACTAAAGCGCATAATGGAACTCCGAAAGCGGCCGCGGAAAGGATAAACTGAGCACACTATTTTTTTGTTGCCCTGACTCTTTTTTCCTTCCATTTAAGATTACCCCCCAAAACAAAACAACAAAAATAATAATGATAACAGTAATAATAGTAATAATAATAATAATAGTAATAATAATAATAATATAAAGTAGTAGGCGTAACAACCTCAACCTAATCTTGGAATTTCGTTTTTAACGTATTGTTTTATCTTTCTCTCCGTGTGAATGTATGTCCCACCGCCAACTCCTCCACAGCACAGGCACTTTGCGGTAAAACACAGTACTGCTACTCACCGCTTCCAGGGAGCCAAAATAATCCACAAGGTCAGAGCGTCGCAGCAGACGGTTTGGGTAAAACGGCGTAAAACGATATAAAACTGTGATGCGCGCCGCCCGCTCAGTACATCCCGAAGCCGGCGGTGTGTGTCGCTCCCCACGGCACCCCACGCTGCACACGGACCCAACACACTGGCCGCCTGGCACACAGACACACACTTTTTGTTCGCTGCACATAATCTGCCCAATGAGGCGTGTCGCCGTCCGTCTCCTCCCTTTAACTCTTCAGTGGCCGGCCGGGCGCGCGCACCTGCACCCCCGACCGGGACTCGCGTGGCCGAACCGGTCCTGGACCCGCACCCGACCTCGACACACACACACACACACACACACACAGGTAATGTCACATTTTACAGCTGCTGTATGTCTTTCGTTTAGAAAAACAAGCCATGCCGCTCAAAAACTACCGTTTTAAATGATTCAGAAAATAAACTGATATTCTTTTTCTTTAATCGAATATGGTAACAGTGCTTTAAATTATTATTATTATTATTATTATAGGGACCAGATTGCTTCGACCCTGACCAGGATAAAGCGGTTAAAGATAATGGATGAATTACTATTATTATTATTGCCACTAATACTTACAGGTATTATTCGTGGCTTTTATTAATATTATCACAAAATATTGCACCTCTGTTTTACTCTTTATGTATGTTTAACATCTTTTATGTTTTGTATAATTTTTACAGCATATGCTTTTAACAGTAGTTCAGTACTTATAACAATCATATTTAATAGTATATATACAGCATTGTGTGAATGTGTATGAAGTATTTCATATACGTGAGATACTTGTTACGTAAGTTGCTATTGCGTAAGTAGTGTGAGCTATTGTATGCTATAACAACCTCACTGTACACATATTCCATACAAGTTACTATTTTTTATGTATGAATACAGTAACAAACACTTTATATAGAAGTCTTTTTTGCAGTGAAATTTCTTTTTTTTTAATTTCAGTTATATATATTATTTGTAGTTAATAAAGGCTTCAGCCTGGACACGACTGTTCAAGTCACTCTGCACGTGAACATCTCAGCGTTCTTCTCGATGTTTCTGGGGCAAAGACCAAGCGGCTGCGGCTCAGACAACACGTGCGGCGCTTCAGACTGGTGGGCGCGCGTCCGCGTCACGCGCGCTCCCAGGAGGCTCACCGACAGGTTCCGGAGCGACCACCGCAGCAGCACCAGCGGCCCCGCAGCTAGCAGGCGCTCTGCGCTCCTCTCGCCCACGAATTAAGAACTTGTCATAATCCCATTAATTATTACCGCCGAGTGCACGTGACTCGCCCGGTCTCGAGACCGCACTTTAAGCAGTCTCAACTGCTGGAGAAGAAGATGGTTTTCGTTATCCGTGAAAAAATTAAATACAGTTAACGGCTGTAAACAAAACTATAGACACTAGAATACAATGCATTCATCCTTTTAATAGGAAATAAGTCTGACATAAAAGTGGGTATTTAAAAAAAAACCCATAAAATGAGCTTTTTGAAAAAAATACAGCTTTCGGAGCGTAGCTGGAGTATCGGTTTCTTTACTAGTTTGTTTGTTGTCCTATTTATCTACGGCCACAGAACCGGAAAACCGATACCTCACATTTAAAAATACACTTTTAATTGAATTTCTTTCTAGAATTGAACCGACCAACTTTCTTATAATAAAAGCATTCTGTACTAACGGTGAAAATTGCAATAATTCAGTTTGTCCGAACTCGCACACGGAGCATTTGCAGGCCTGTTCCCTCACCCTCGTGTGAACTCTTCAACCTGGATGGTCCACCACTCTTGTTTTTTATATAAAACGCCTTTTTTTCTGTATTGCTCTAGCTAGTGCTCGTTTTCTTTAAACAGCGTTACTCAGCAGTGAGCGTTGCAATGATTTTTGTTGAATCTCCACGGAAGGCTTAAGAAGGAAGTTCGGAATTACTGTGAAAACGACTTTATGCTTCATGTATATATAAAGAGGCAGAAGCCGCTGCTGTTTCCTTGAGGTATGAAGCGCAGGTGGGACAAGAAGCGTCGTCAGCTCTCAAGGTGGAGACAAGCTTTACGGAGACAGCGGGATGAATGGTTGACTTATGTTGCCCCCTATCAGTGCAGAACTAAAAAAAAAAAAACCACCTGGCAAGAAAAAAGAGAGAAAAAATAAATTAGCAAACATGTCACTCAGTTGTATTACTACTTACTCAGTACGCTGTTTGGATAAAGGGATCAGATAAAAGTCGAATAAAAGCAAAAGTATCTTATAAACTGCATTTGCAAGGCATTCTTCTTTTTGGAATCCAGAAAACAATTATATTATGTACAGATGTATACGTTAAAAAAATGGGTATTTTAAAATGTTGTGTTTAGAAACACCCAAGCTTTGATTTACAGAACCTTTTTATTTGTTTTTTTCAAATGGAACTAAGGGCAGAATATCTTACCATTATTTCATTTTAAAATTGGCCATTAAGGCACCAATGTACGACTGTTCAGTATCTGATGTTCAGATACTTCAGTATCTACAACTGGCTTGCAGGACTTCTAAAGTTCTTTTTGCCTCATCTATTCATGTAATTTCTCAATAACTGATTATAACCATAGCCGCATGTGTACATATTTGCACAGATACAATTCGATTCTGGTTTAAGTTGTGTTGCCTTTGCTACTGTATATTTTTTCTGTGAATTCAATTTCTCTAGTGTTATATTTGCCACAGATCTGACTGTTACTATTTATCATGTTACTAGTGTATATTTTATTTATTTATCTCTAGTGAATTGTAGGATAATGCGTTCACGTGTCAACTGGGCACTAAAGTGGAACTAAACTGGACTGATATGCAAAATTGTATTGCTTGGAGCAAAATACAATAATATCTCATAACTGTATGTTTTATGGTTTTTTTGGGAGGGGTAAAATGATAAATGGACAATATATAACAAGCAATTCTTGTTGCATGTGATAAAGAAATCTTTTCTCTGTATGCAGAAGAGACACCCACTGACTATGATGTCAGTTGAGACAATGTGATTTGCCATGCGAATAAAAGCTGACTTTTTTCATTTTTGCACAAACTTGATTTTTTTTCTTCTTTCAGAGGCTGAAACATAAAAAGATTTATGGGCCATAATCTTTGCTCTAAATCTCCTCCTGCTCCTCTCTTGTCCATCCAAGCATGATAAGGACCTTTTCCATACAGTAGTGAGAATTAAAACCACAAAGCTCGCCCAGTCAGTGGCCATCTGCTTCGCCCCTAAATGCAGCTCCTGGTAACAGCTCTGGCACAACGGGTGCCCTCTCATTGTGTTACAACAAATGTCCATGATAATGCCAGTGTTTTCAGATCGACTGCTGCCATCCCGCTTACATCTATTTCATATTTTAAAACAGCTTGGTTTAACTGCATAATATTTTAAAATTATTATAATGCAATACATTTTCATTGTATTAATACATTGATACCTATTGATACATTGATACACCAATATTATCGAACATTTACCAACAATTTATTCAGATATTTTTAAAATACTTTAAAAAACATGAAAATGTTTGCATTTTGAGAGTGTAACATGTAAAGAAACTGCTTTATCAATAATTTTTACAAGAAATTAATCCTTATATTTTAGATATGCTGGTTTTAATAATTGCAATAGGGATTATGGGAAGGATAAGGGAGAGATGGCATATTTTAAATCTATGACAGTTTTGACTGTTGTTTACAAGGTGCTTTGGAAACCACATATGGTGCGGATAAGACTGGAGTACAAACATTTATATTCAGTAGTATTGTTTCATTGTATTTTGCTAAATTTCAGGAATATACAGTGTATCATATATTTATAACAATATAGGCTAATTCTGATTAGATGCAGTCATATGAAGGATTATCATAGTATGTTTTTATAATTTTTTTACCATTCAATAGCTTTTTCATAGCATTTAAATAAATCATTGATACCTTTAAATAAATAACTATATAATGTAAAAAATAGGAGTTTGAACATTTTGACACAATTTTAATTAGCAGTGGCTGAAGTCCTGGAAGTGCTTGGTGAGTGTACTGATGTTTTTATTTGTTGCCTTTTAGTAACAGAGATGTGACTTTGATCAATAGGGTTACACTTTATACTCTGATGCTCTAGTGATAAATGAATCAAAGTACATTTTATTTTGATTATTTATAACAATTTCCAGGGCAGTTTTTTTTTTTTCAAAAAATGTCCATGATAATTTCAGCCAACTGAACAGCTTGTGCCTTGTGTAATTAAATGCATTTGTAATTACTTGCAATTTAACTCCTAAAACAATCCAGTTCAGAGAAGTATTCTGGCAGTCAATTGCGCATAAATTCACGGCCCCTAAATGGTGTTTCTGACATTTGTCTGAAGGCGTACTTCGATGGCACTTCTCGTGTTTTAATCACTTTCAGGTGAGTGTGGAGGAGCCTTCTTAAGCCTCTGGGGAGGGGAGAACATTCCGGTCAAACCCCCCTAGGAATAAAGCGCTGTGGAGCGCAGTGTATATTTCACACATGCAGTGCAGAAGGAGGAGGAAACTGTGGAGTGACACACACTTTCCTCGCTCTTTCCTATGGAGGGCAGAAGAGGAAAGGATTGGAGATGAAACGGCTGTGTATGGGGAACTGTGAGTGTGTGTCTGAGTGTGTGTGTTTGTCAGAGGCTAGGCTGTATCTCAGTGCTCTTGATTTTTACACACTCTTTACACACCCTTTTACCTGCCCACACATGACCTCATTTGAACAGCTTCGCGGTCCTTGTCAAGGAAGCCACCCCCTGGTCACTCTCTGCTAATCCACACGCTGCATATTAAATTAACTTGCTGCACCATATTTGCATGGAATGGTCCTTCTGGAGAGAAAGGGAAGGAATAAATTAATAATGAGGCACTTTTATACAGGATCCAGCGATTATACAAATGGAAGCAACAGCCAAAAAATATTCTGTATGGCATATGGCACTTCAGCTGCCATATGTGCCAGTTTTCACAAAAATTGGCACGGCGGCACACGATGGTCGCTTGTAACTGCCAATAGCGTGGCAAGGGCTGTGCAAAAATGCTTCACTGCCTCCGATAACTACACTGATGTCTCGCCACAGTTTGCGGTACACAATCAAAGAGAAGCACGGGACACAAAAAGTGAAGATTTCGCTGAGATGAAACAAGATTGGCTGTTTGTTTGCATGTGCAGTCTTCTCTCTGTGGTAACCCCTTGCTATTTTACCCCCAATAACCCTTTCATATTCTGCTGTGAAGTGAAAATGAAACTTTCTGCTAACTCATGGAGGCAGCATTAGTTTTGGTTGCTGAGCGCATCATCATAATTTTAACTGGTTGGGCCTGTCACTCTTCGTGGAAGATGTTTTGGGCTGGAATAAAAAGCTGCTTTATGTGTGGGAGCTGGCTTTTGCCTTGCTTTGAAAACCTCTCTATTGCAGATACAAGTTTTGGTTCAAATAAGTTACCTTAAGCCTTATATTCACAGGATGATTCCAAAACAATGGAAAACTTTCCCTAATTTACTACTCGGTGAAGAAGTACCATATGAACAAGAACTACACTGAGCATTTGTAAGATTAAAAAAAACAGTTACTTTACAATTTTTTCAGACTACATTTCAGACTACATTATCATATGTTCATGTGTTTGTTTCTAAGCAATACATTTATGCAACGGTTCAATTCTTTTTGAATCACCCTGAATTTTACATGCTTTCTTAATCAAAGTTTTTGAGAAAATACTATTTTAGTGGCCAGAACTGATACCTTTGCACTCAGAAGACCCAGGCTAAAATCCCAGATGCTGTAGTACCCTTGAGTAAGGAACTTATCCTAAACTTACCCTGGTAAACGTTACCCAACTGTATAAATGTGCAAATTAGTCTGTCACTTTGGATGAAAATGTCAGCTAAAAAAATAAACATAAACATATGAGTGAAACAACATGTAGGGCAGACTGCACTATTTAACTGCACATCCTATGCAACCTGGAAGGAACCATGGTGTTGCCCTTTTGAAAGCACTGTAGTCTGATTGAGGCCAAAATACCTCTTCGAGTGCTAGTTCAGTAACCACGAGCCTCAACCCCAGTGATCCCAGGCTGAGTGGAGTGCCGGATGACTGCCGAATGGAGGCAGGTCCTGAACCCAGTCTGGCTTGGCCCCAGAGCCAAGCTGCCAGACTAGCTGAAGGTCCGTTGCTGAGCTGAGTCACCATGGCAAGTCTTAATGTTCCAGGTTTCCCTGCCCCTGGGGCATCTGCTCACTTCCTCATTGAGGAGTAAAAGCCCAGGCTGGCAGAGCTGAGTCCTGGCCATGCAGGCGCCGCTATCTCCAGCTGACAGGGGGAAACGTCGGGACGTTCGGTTGCAGGAAGCCAGCACATTTTACACGGCCTGCTGCCCCCACAGTCTCCATGTGACCTTTCTGTCCCATCTCCTATGTGGTGGCTCCTTGATCGATGTAATCATTTGAATTGTGTCTCTGTTGAAGAGATTACTTAACAAGGCCATTACTTAGAACTAAAGGGATGCTGATAACCACACTAGCAACACTAACACCACCTCTGCAGGAAAATAACATAACTCATAGAAATATGAACAATAATAATAAAGATACAAACCAATAAACAAGTATGCTGGTGAAAACAGTCACATTTAGCTCTCAGGACCAGTGAGAGTTCAGGCTGCTTTTGGTATGACAAATCTAACTGTCTGTTACTTGTTTCTGTACATCTAGTGGCTATTGCATGCAATTTTTGACACATTATATGCTTGAGATCCCCTTGCCCTTAAAATGCTGCTAAGATTAAAGGAAAAGTTGAGCAAGCAGTCTATTGTGTAAATGTGTGAACCTGCAAAAATAAATATTGCACTGAATAAATTAGTAACAACAAAACTCTTCAGAATTTTCATTGATATCTGTGACAGCTTTGAACTATCTTAATTTGTATTTGTCATGTGCTTTACAAATCCTGAGCTAAATAAACTTGTTTCGGATAACCCATTACATTATTATTATGAGCCTTTACATTATAATAATGATACCAACAACAAAAACAACAACAACAACAACAACAATAATAATGATAATAATAATAAGCATCATGGTGGCATAGAGAGTAGGGCTGAAACCTCACACCTTGCTTTTTTGGGTGGTGGCTCATATTCAGCTCACTCTGTGGGGATTTTGCATGTTCTTGTGTCTGTGTGGGCTTCCTCCTGGTGCTCTAGTTTCCTCCACAGTCCAAAGACATGTTGTAGATTAATCAGTCACTCTAAATGTCCTGTAGAGAGTCCACGTGTGAGTGACTGAATGTGACTACCCTGCAAGAAATTGAGATCCAGGATGTGTTTTCATAGACTTAGTGCCCAAAGATTCTGGGACAGACTCCAGACCACTGGCACTATGGCCCTGATGGATGGGTGGATCAGAACAATAATAATATCCGTGCTGTGGAATATTCTGTCAGCACTAAAGGATTCTGTAACTTCTTATTACAAGTGTAGAAAGTAAAGGTCTGACTTCATTTAGCATCATCGGCTGACAGTGTATTTGACAATATGTTAAAATTGTCGGAAGTGGGAATTCTCAACTCTCATTCTTACAGGCCATCACATATTCAAACTTTTTCTAGCCCCCTCCATTGAATCTCTAATAATGCAAAGAAATGTTTTATATTTAGAGCCCAAATAAGCAGCAGGTCATTGTCATGAAAAGGTTAGTGGCATTTCTGCTTATGAAAAGCTTGTTTTCCACTTGTGATTGAAAATCAAAACTTGTTTGGTTATTAAACCTTACTTGCCAAAATTGATATTTCACAAAGCTGCTAGTTCGAGAACTGCCCAGCCCTGGTTGCCAGCAGCCTTTCTCCAAAATAAACAACTACCACAGGAGGGCTGAGCAGGATTCAACCATCTTTTTTCTGAGCTTTGATGTAAGCAAGAACAAGATGACAGGTGATGCTGAAACACCTTCAGAAGTGTTGTCAGAGCTGTCACCCCAGAAGTCCCAGCTGCAGGACACTGATCAGAAAGTGTAGCTGTTGCATACTGAAGCACTGAGGCTCCAGGTTCAGGTTGGGAATCCTCAGAGCTCAGCTCTGGGACATAGGCTGTGAAGCCAGGAACAGGCGCTGGCCAGCTTGGGGAAGAACCCCTGTCCCAAAAGTTCATCAAAATTTAATTACAAAAGTAAACAAAGGAAAAATGGACATTAGAGGCAGTAATACAATGACAGCTGGAGGGCAAAATTTCTCAAGCTGAAATGGTCAGGAAATAAACATTATTAAATAATCAACACTGAATATGAATCTATCATACTGTCTGATTTTCTGCTCTCCTTATTGTCAGTCTTTAATAAAAAGGATGGTACTAGTTCTCAATAAGCAGCGGACAAAAATTTAATAATGATCTTGACAAAATCTAATTCTGTTGAACAAACTCAGTTCCCATGTGACTCTGATAAAGTTATCGTGGTGAATATGCATTTCTATTATAAAGAATAAATGTAGGTTTTGGCAGCTCTATTAATGGGCATCCAGGGAATTTCAGGGCACACGATCATGTAAAAATGATTTAATGCGGCAAACGGAAAATTCCACCTTATTCATGGGTGAAACAACTAAATATGTGTCCATTTCCAAACCTAGTGCTGATAAGCATGTTCTTTGACAACTGTAACACATGAAGAGAATATGGAAATCAGAGTGTTAAATTCCCATAGCACCATAATTTTTTGAGAGCCCCCGAGTCACCCTCGGAAATTCTACAGCATTAATCTGCTGTGTTGTTCATTAAGGTGTTCTATTTGCGGGACAAATGGAGCATCTGTTCATTCAGTTCCACATCTTCATCCTACAAAATATTATAATAAAAATATTAAAATACAACAGCCAGAAATATGTATAAAGAATGAAAATGTTAAACAGTTTGAAAATCCTTATTCAGCACATGATGATGCAAATCTTGGGGATGCACTGCATGTAATATAACATATGGAGGTGACCTCATCATCAAACACCCATTGGTACATTGTAATTTTACTTAAGTAGTTTCACTTTACCCTTTTCTCAATATACATAACCACTCCTGGTGAAAATGAAGCATTTTTTTAAGATTTACTTTGAAAATACTACAAGCATGAAAAGGGAGTTGCACCATATTCTGTTCTGTTGGGGTCTAAACATTGGTGTGATGAGCTTTGTTAGGCATTATCTGAGGCCAAATGCTGGTTGCACCGTTTTATTTAACCACTCCCATGTAATCAGTGTTGAGGATCCTAATTTTGTACAGATCACTTGAGGTGGTGCTGGATGGAGGGCCTTCCTACAAAATGGTTCACTGTCACATCACATATGCAACCTGATCCATAATAAAATCAAACTTTGACTGTGACCCTGTATTCAGTTTCTTAAGCCAGTGGCATTTCACATTAGGCAAAGACCAGCTGAAATTCAGGCTCAACATCCAGTAATGTATTTTAGAGACGGACTGGGAGTTTACTGGCATTATAAACATGCCCATTAAACCCTTATATCTGCAGCACACTACACAGGCCTCATTACTGTCAAAACCTTTACATGTTTCATTAGTGATCCTTAGAACTTGACTGAACCAAAAAAAGCATGACTGACATCAGGGATTCACCAGGATACCAAACATGACACCGGCCATTCTACTGTACTTACTGTTAGCAAATCCTGCTTTGCTCACTGTACAAAACCAGCAGGTTAAACATTTTCACTAACATTTCTGCTGCTGTTTGTATAGAAGGTGATGATGAGACTAGAGATGTGCATGTTCATATTGTCAGCAATGTTTTATAGCACACATTGACAAAGTCTGGTTTGTAAGTCTTTATTACAGCCCTATAGTCAAGCACTAGTATAGCAATAATCTATATTTAATACTGCAATACTACAGTTATCTAACTCTACTCAACTCCAAGAATTTTAAATAATATCTTTGATTTTATGAGAAGGTTAAGACAAAAAGTATCTGAAAAACAGTTGGATATATGGACAAATAATTGTAGGCAGCTGAACACTGGAAAATGATTTGGAAAAAAGTGTCCACTAAATGAATAAATGTAAATATAACCATTACATTACCTGCTGCCCCCTTAAATTAATTCAAAGAACTGTGGAAGAATAAATGTTGGCGCTGACTGCAACTTGCGATCTAGCAGTGCAGCACTTGGTACCAAAAATGGCAGCTGTCAGGTAAGCCGATGCTGAAGAAGGCGCAGGCTCCCTCTCCGTCTGAGGAGTTTGTCACATGCTGTAGATATTTCACGACTTCAGAGCAAATGCAGCAAGGCAAGCTTGTCAGGTTGAGTGAGGAGGCATTCCATGTACAAAGTCATGTGTGACTGCTTAGGTAAATCTATTAAAAGAAATTTTTTCAATGATTCAAGACGCATTCAGCCCTAACAGGCAGACCAGCAGTAAATCTTCACACAACACATGGCTGTGTGCACACTCGCTGTCGACACTGGGGCCATTTTGGTACCTTCCTAAGCCAAGACATTTGAATTATTTTGAATAATTGAAATATTATGTACTAATATTAGCTTTTCAGGACCCGTCATGATGTAAACTGACTTTTTCAGCATCAGAATAATGGATCCTTTATCTGCAATTGTTGTTGGTTCCTATTTTAAGTTTAAAATACATACATAGTGGCAGTCAAAAGATTGAGTACACTAAACGAAAATGAGCTGACATGTCATGGTGTTACTTAGATTTCCCTTTTCTGCTCAGTTCATCCCATATAGGTATGCAAGTGGCACTGTTCTTTCTTCAGGCAATATCCTCTTTAAAAGTTGCTGCTCTTGAGAAAAGCATTATATCATCGCTATTGGATGCCAATAAGTTTAGTTGTGTTGTCATGATGTCACAAGTAAACTAACGCTTTATGCCTATTCATTGTTAAGTGCATAGCAGCAACAATAAGTATGATGTTCCAAAATGCAGAGCAGAAATGCGTGAGTGTATGGACAATGCGGTTTTTGCTGACTTTAGTTCTCTTATACTTCCTTCATTGAATATGTATTCTGATTCCAAGGAACCAGAGCAATAATTAACTCTAAAACAATTTTTCCTTCATAAATTCATGCCAACATTTTAAATCTGCACATCATACAAGGAATAACAGCACTTAAACTGACTTTACTTAAGCTACCTTTCAAAAATAATTCACAACTGTAAGTATGTATTTATAGAGCAAATGGTGAAGAGAAAGAAACATTTAAGGAAAAGAGGGAAAAAAGATGCTTGGAGCACAACAGAGACGGTAACGCGTACATCTCTGGAAAGCAAGCTGAACCGACAGAGAGAAAGATCAGGTCCAATTTGATGGACAAATCTGCCAGCACAAGGCTGCTTGTCAAGCCAGTAAACAGATGTAGAACCAGAGACAAGAAAAAAAATGCAGACATACTTAAAGAATCACAGTCTCAGCATATGACATTCAACATGATGTTGAGAGTATTTTAGAAAGAAACTGTATTATAGCTATCAAAAGGGATTCACAGCATTGAACATTCCAGTAGCTGCAACAACACTCATTCATTCCAAATAAAATCACTGCGGTTGTGGCGGGCTGGATGGACATGGGTTTGATTCCCATTCACTCTGTGTTGAGTTCATATGTTCTATCCATGTGGACTTGAATTTTCCTCCAGCTGCCCTTAATTCCTCCTATAGTCCAAAAACATGCATTTCAGGTTAAATGGTGACATTAAATTGTTAATAGTATGTTTGTATTTGTTGAATTACTCTGCTGTACACATGGATAAAAAGTATAGAAAGTCTGATCTGAAGTCTTTTGCACTGTGAGTTGTTTTTGATAAAGCTGTCAGCTAAATGTTTAATAATCATTGCATATCACTTTAGCAGAAAGTGTCTCCTAAATTAATAAATGTAACGTTAAATGTATAAAAATGTGCATTGGATTGCTGTGCATCTTCCAATACATTCAAGTGACATTTAAGCTAATTTCTCATTTCTAGAGAAGCATGGTGTCATTTTAAAACACGTCACTGAGATCTACTAAGCAGATCCCGTTTATTTCTGAAAGGTGACAAAGGCAAGAGAACACAGATAACACAAAACTTTCCATGAACTTCAAAAACTCAACTGTATGCTGCTGACATTTGAGGTAAACAGCTAAAAAAGAAGACATTTGCTTGATCGGATGTTGAGGCAGTGTTATAATACTACAGATGGAAATTAGTTAAAAGTGGTGAGCATTTTTAATGGCATGTCCTTGCAGGGTGAAGCGGGGCAAAGCCAGTGAAAGGCACCCTTCCTCTCAGTGCAGGCTGCAAAGGGCTGCTGCCGCACATCAGTCAAAGGGGAGCTCTGTTAACCGCCCTGATTGAGTCTTCTTTGCAGGTCAGTCTTGCCGAATGTAGCTCTGTCTACTTTGATTTCCGCCTGGCGCTGCAGCGTGTCTGCGGTGGGGGAGTGGAGCTGTGCGGTGGACCACCCTCATTAAGCTGACAGGCTCAGCAACAGCAACAATTAACTCCATTCAGCCCAGATTATTCCTGCAACTGATGCGGTGGAAAAGGAGAGTGATGAGAGGCGACTTTGCGGTGGCTGTGGGGCATGAGAGCCTGGCTGGGAATTACACGTGCTTACGTAAAACGTCAAGGGTTTTGGTTTCTTTGTCGGCAAAAGGCAGAACACAGAAGTTAAAACGCAGATAAGCTCTGCTGTATCAGAAATGCGTTCCTTCGGTGCTCTTCCGGGTTTCAACCTGCATGAAGAACTTTCAGCTTTCACGTTCACCTTCATCTAGATATTTGTGGTTGGGAAGAGGGTCTGCACTCAGAAATGGTTAATAGGGCTCACGTTGCTATGCTTTGGGCTGTCACCATTGCTATCACTCCTGTGGGGTCTGTTTAATTCTCAGGACTGTTACATTTGCCTTGACGATAATCTCTTTTGCTCTCTCAACCTTCCACTGCATTCAGCTGCACCCAAACTTCATGACCTCCCAGTTTCTATGGTCCCTCTTCCTGCTGAAGTCCACGATAAGTCAGCAGTGTTGCTTTGTGGTAAATCAGAGGGGCTTCATACAAGTTTCAACTGAAAGTATATTAAAAGCAACACATTTTTAATTTCTTTAGACATCAGTAATGACATTCAGGCAGTGTGAAACATGTCTTTATAGGGAAACTCAGTAAGTTTATCTGAACTATTCAGTCCTTAATTGAGTAGAATAGCTATTATTATTATTATTATTATTATTATTATTATTATGAATTTATCTTATGCTTTTCTTCAAAGTGACTTGCAATGTTAGGTGCACGTATAGCTACTTAAAAATGGCATGTTGCTTATGTCAAATGTTGAGCTTTTATTAGTGCACTTCTGTATACCTCCCTCAAGGAGGTGGTGGAAATTCAAACCTAAGTTGTTTTTATTGCAGGATATTGGCACTAATAGCTATCTGCTGTCCCAGGTTTGTGAATAATAGGTAGCAGGCTTAGTAATGTTAAGACTACACACAATTTTATGTTGTCAGTTTTTTTGCTGTGAGGCAGATTTGTACTCCAGTGATGTTCACATCAGCACGACATTTAATGATCAGCAGCCAAAATAATAAAAATAAAAACAAAATTACATTTTGGATAAAATCCCAAGGGATTTTTGAATTCTGAATTAATTTTGCATTTAGTCATGTATTAGCCAGGTTATTTCTTTTTTAGTGGAGTAGAACTGTAATGGACTAGAACAAATTATGAAAGTTTTTAAAAACTTTGCTCTTACTTTGCAATGAAAGCCATAATTACCGAATCATAAATTGCAGACTAAAAAATAAAAATAGACTTCCGGTAAACTATACATTTAATATCCTAAAATGGGTCATGTGCAATTCTTCAGTGCAAAAGAAATTTAGTAAGATATATTAATATGTGTGGACATAGAAGAACGCTCACACATCAAGGCCAGGGTTATGTCTTTTTATGTATATTTTTGTTTTAATGTCTGCTTCAGTTACTCTTTAATCTTACTTCACAGACGCATTAGTGACTCCCTCACTTTTCATTGTGCGAAATGTGTGTGTGAAGCTGTGTGTTTTGTCACGCATTTGTTTCTAACGAGTTTCATCACCTCACTGCCTTTTGCATTTAGCTAGGTTGTTTTAACTGTCACTTCTAATTATTATTATACCTTAAAAGTCCATGACAAATTGATAAAAATAAAACTTATTCGCAATCCAATGCATTTTAAAACGTATCACCTTAATCAAATAGTCTAAGGTCTTTTTTTGTTTTTAAATACACCATGTTAACCATTACCACACTACTGCATTGCAAATGCATAAGAGAATTTCATGTACCATGTATGGAAGTGGTGTGCCAAAAAAATTAACATTTTTCAGACTCATTAATTAAAATTTATTTCTTTCTGATCCATTAGATAATTGTATCAAGCATTAACTGTTTTCTCACATTGTCACACCTGATAAGTTTTGTTCATGCTTATTATGCTTCTTTTTTTGCTTATGAGTTGATTCTTACAATATCTTTGCAGAGATATTGAAAAAAGAGGAAAGAGAAACAACGAAAAAGCAATATGTTCTTATCCTTCCTTTATTACTCTATATCAATCCTGCCTTAGTTATTTATTGATGTAGCTGCTGCTTTGCTACAAAACACCTTAAAATATTAAGCCATTCATAATGATTCACTCATTTACAGATCTAGGCTATTTTTACTGGCTTAACTTATGCTAAGTACATTGCTCATGGAGGCTACAGGAGCAGGTGAGTTTTGAACCTGTGTTATGAGTGTAATAAAAACCTGTGTTCTGTAAACATTGCTAGGCCACTGTCACTCCTCACATAATGGTGAGGGACGACTGTCCTTCCACCAGGCTTTTTCTTTCATCTCTGGTAAGGAGCAAACAGTGTTTATTGAAGTGCCAATATAAGGAAAACAAAAGGAACCGCTACTATGCACAATATTTACACATAGACTCTGTATTTCACATGTGTGATCTACAAACACCACCAGCAGATATGTTTATCAGCCTCCATTCAAAGTACCAAATTAACCCTTTAAACAACAGTCTTCCTTTTGCCTTTAGTGAGGACTGAACCACATTACACAGAAAGGGGAATCAAAATAATACAGCTCTGCACCAAGTAAACATAGACAAAAAATCACATGATAATCTACATGAAGATGTTTAAGTTGATTTATGTATGAGTATAATTTAGGCTACAGTCCACTCTTGTTATAAAATAGAATGATTAATCCAAAGCAAGTCAATTACAAACATCCCCAACAGTGAGTTCTCCCTTTCAGCTGCAACTGAGCATGTGCACCATAGAGCCAGGCAGTATATAAGGCCACTTAGAAATTGACTGGGGGTCTCTTACCACTTCTAAAGGTAAGCCCTGCTGTGTATTTGACTTCACTCATTTTTATTAAGTGTGTTTATACTTTGCAGTCAAATGATAATACCTAAATGCAGTGCATGGTATCCTAATATGGAAACTGGGCATTACATTACATTTCAGGTCCCAAAGAAGATCTCTGACTGACTCTATGCTGAGGGGCCAGAAAACCAACTGGCCCATCTTGAAATTGCTTACAAATTGCTTACACTTTCTTCTGGTTGTCTAAAGTGAATCCTCCAGGGAGGGGTTCCTCCTGAACCATCCTCAGGGTTGGTGTTTCCTCTCCTCTGCTGCCTTCTACTGTTTTTACTCACACTTATTTAAACTATATATTAATAAATAACAAAGAAAACAAAACTGTACTATTAGCAATAACAACAACAATTTAGTTTTTGTTATTGCTAATAGTACAGTATCAATTGGATTTATCTCTGAAATTTTTACCCTTGAATTTTTATGAAGTACTTTGAAATTGGTCCTTTTGTTGAGATGGAGTTATGCAGAAATTAATATAGTTCAGTTGGACTAGTATTGATAAGATGCTCTATGATTTCTTTATGTATTAGTTTCCTTGCAACATCAGCTTGCTGGACAACCCTCATCCATTTTAACTGTTAGTTGAAATTACCCTTCACCTGCAGCGAGTTCCACTTGGTTTTGTTTTAAGAAATGTGTTTTGAAAAGGAGAACTTATATTAACACTTTGGATACATTTTTTCTCCGAGATAAAATGCATTTAACCATCTGTATGTTTCAAACATATATTGATGACCCATAATCATTTGTCCAAAATTAAGGTCACAGCATCTGGAGAACAACTAGAAGAACAGGGAACACCAGTCTGTCATGAGACAGCTAAACATCACAATACACACATTCATAGCATAAGGGGAAATTAGTCAACAATGCAACTGAAACACACATGATTGGACTGCAGGAACACACCAAAGCCCATAGTAATTTTTTAATTGACATTTTTTAGTATATATCCATTTAAAAAATTTGCTTAGATTTATGTTAATCCTACATTATATGCCATTTAAAAATTTTGCTTAGATTTATGTTAATCCTACATTATATGCCTTGAAGTGATCTCCTTTTTATTCAACATGAGATGCAAAGGTATGATGATGGATTTAAAAGGCGCAGTTCACAATTGTGAACATGTGGCATAAAGCGAATATTGTTTCAAGCGTAAAGGTAGTAGTGAAAAATGGATATATGTAAGGTATCTATGGCCTTGGAGAATTACTTCAGATGGCAGAAGAATCAAAGTTCAGTTTGATCACTGCCAACATCAGCTATGTGGCATCTCATACTGCACTGAACATTAATGGCAAAGCTTCTGAAACATGTCTACTCACACTTTTCAAAATAAGATTGTGGACCTTTAAACATACCCACACAGACAGCAAGCATTGAAAATATGTGTCTTCATTCTCTCTAGGGTATAATTAAGAGTAAACATAAAACAACAACCCCCTAAACCAGTGATTATGCCATATAAAGTTTACTATTATAAACAAAGATTAGAGACACTGAAAGTCCAGACATTCATCAGAAGAAATTGGTGAAAAAAGAAGAGATTTCTGTGGTGAATCTGAACTTATGTAATGTTGACTCAATGTGTGTGCCAGTACAGATGGTGGCGACCCAGCCAAAATAAACTGGTTTGCTGAGGAAAATAGCAATGGGACCAGGTGGGAGTGGGTGGCAGAGAGGATTAGTCTTCTGGGCTGTGAGGATGGCCATTTGTACTAGGGGATCCATATCCACACATAGACCATACAATAGGGAAACACAGCTAATGTACAGTACACAAGGTGCATGCAGCTGACACAGAGTTTTAAACAAGACTTTAAAGTCCAAATAATAGCTTTTTATGCTTGAACTGATACTTCTATCTCAGCAGGTTATTCAATAATCATGTTGTTCATTTAGCTGACGCTTTTCTCCAAAGTGGATTACAGTGCTGTGGGCTTTTATTGAGCACCATACAGTTTGTTCCGTTTATACGGCTATGAAATTTTCATTATTCAGGCTAGCTACCTTGCTCAGCCATATTGCAGCAGGACATAGGATTCAAACCTGAGCTTTTTTTATTTCAAGGCAGGGGCTGTAACTACCACACCACCTGCTACCCCTCATTCCAATATCACATAAATGAATTTCGAATCTAACGTCTGAAATTACTACGTCTGCGATTGCACAAGCATAGCATTTCTGGTGGATCTTTTCTTTTGTTTTCCACATATTCAAAGTTATCAGGTGAGGGACCTGGTGTCTAGTTAGCTGTTCATCATATTATCTCAAACAGCTATTAATTTCTGCAACCAAGTTTAAGATGGTGCTACAAGAAAGATCCTACAACACAGTGATGCTACATAGTTGCAAAGGTTCATATGTAAATTCATGGTGTGTCCTTCTGTGAACAAGCTGTGAACAAGCCAGAAAGGATTAACGTGCTAATTTTCCCTTTTCAAACCTAGGTGTGAAATAACACCCAGCCCAATGTGCAGTGCAGCTAACTAGTTGTAAAGGAGCAAAAAACTATGCATGTTAGACTGGCACGGATTTTGATAGCTGTTCATGCCCATTTCTAGTCTAACAAGCAGTAATCCTTTGGATCGAGCCTCAGAGTTCGGTACCCCCCCCCTTCTGAAGCTTACCAGTTTTATTTTCTGAGCACTGCTGCTTTGCTTTTTTCCATTTTAAATTTTAACGTTTGTGTCTCTCTTTAATAATTTTCATAATTATGGTGGTTTTATACAGCTCTCATGTTGAGAAAAATGATATAAAACAGAAGAAAAAGGCATAACAATCTCAGTACGAATGTGGCTAATGATAGATAATGGCTCCCTCAAATCTTCTCAGCCAGTATTTCCACACTGGTGCAGAGTGAAGGTAAAGTGCAAAAGGAACCAAATTTAGTTAAACAAGCTGGCCTAGGTGTCATTTTCTTCCCCCGATGTAAGTGTGGAGCTGAAAGGCTCTGTGCTGAAAATGTGGGGGTGGAAGTCAACTGTGCCATGTGTCTTGTGGGTGAGCAATCGCAGCACCTCTACTTATGTTCGGATGCCTCACAGTCGTCGAGGTCAGGCCAGAAAAAGGCAATCTCAGTCTTACTCTACAAATTCACTGTCTGCTCATTTGACACTTGTGCAAAAGAGAATAAAATATATTTAGAGATAACTTCCTATGCCAAAAATTGGCCTAGTCAACCAATACCTTTACAGTAATAAACCTTTTAAGAAAATGTTAAAAATATATAGAATACTTTTCTAAATTAGCTGAATTTACTGTACCAGATAAACTTTTATACTTTGATGCACATGGTTATATGATGATGCTGATGCTGCTGATTTTGCTGTTACTGCTGATGAAGATGAATATGAAGCCAAACATTATTATTATTATTATTATTATTATTATTATTATTATTATTATTATTATGAATAGTACTGGTAGTAGTAGTAGTAGTAATAGTACCAGTCTATTGCTATTGCAGGGTTTTTCTTACCCTTAATAATTTTCCTCTAAGTTGTCTGTCATTTCAATAAAAATTAAGGAGAAAAATTAAGTAATAAGCAACATCCTGGCCTGGCAAAATCTCAGTCCCACAGACACGGCATTCAGCTGTCAACTGCTTTACAACATGTTTTATTGTCATTTGGCATCTTATTATTACTTAGCCACATTACTTCGCCAATCTGTGATTATTTTTGCATAATTTAAGCAAATGTCACTTTTTCTTACTTTCACAACATTTGCCATCAGTTTCAGTGATAATGGTAATGTTCTCAGTGAGATGTACAAAAATATAATATATGAGGATGTGTTTTGTGTAAGAGTGAATCATGCCATGACAACTCACTTCCTGTTATCTTCTTCATTCGAACACATCCTCCTTCACTTCACTTTTATCACATAGATTGTATGGGTTGTTTTACCATTCTTTGACCATTTGTACATGTGATTTTGAATGTGTTAGATCCAGATGGCATTTTTACTTATCATTTTTTAAATTAGTTATGCATAATGCTGTATACATTGTACATAATACATATAAGACAATAATTTTACAAGATGGTAAAATGAGTCCTTGAAGTATGCATGTGTGAAAGAATTTATGTAGCAGACAACTAAGTAAAAAGAATGTGCAATGTGACTAGTGTTTTATGCTGTGTTTGCAAAGCAGCCATGCAAAAAATGTAAAGCATAGTTATCTAATATAAAAAATGAAATTGATTAAAAGTAAGACAAAAATCACATCACACTCCACACACCAATTTGCTGAGAGCAGATTATTTTCAACAGCATCTAAACGCTATGGGAGATTTTAAAAATTTCAAAAGGAAAAATACCCAGTAAATCTATGAATGATTCTCTTCTATTGTTGTTTTCTAATAGCTTCCTATTGCAGTTCATCAGACCAGTTGAGTTCTTATATTATTGGGCATCAGCCTGGAAGTGTTTAATGATCTGCTGTGTGATATACTGAATATGCACTCCAAGTACAATTTTAAAAAAAGACATAAAAAACATAAAAATAACTTTTTTGGAAAGAATATTAAAAGACATTCAGTTGAAAAGAAATTCTGGACCTGAGCTGCATTTTCCCTTTTAAAATATTTTGACTCCACTGTAAGAATAAAATTCCATCAACACAACAGATGTCAAGATTTAAAACCACACTCGCAATTACTCACACATTTAACAGTTTTTAAAGATCTCTCCTATACTTTCAGCAAGAAGTATTTCATCCAGGCGAGCAGAGAGACCAAATGACTGCAAAGAGAAAGGATTTTAACCCTTTACGCCTATCCTTATGCCCCTATTGACTTTATACAATCTTGTCATAGCTTTTGATTAAGTGATGAGAAACAAATCGTTTTTCAGAAAATGTTAAGGTACAAGTCTCTCAGATTATTTCAGTTTCGGCTCTGGATTAATTTTGCTATTGAAATTAAACGTGTACATTACAGCTTGTCTATAAATGAAACATACTGAATTACTGTTTGAGCAGCATCTTTGTAAACTCAGCAAAGTTACTGTCCTGCTTGTTGCTCCAAATAGGATACTGGTCTAAAATCGGATTGTGAAAAAGCAGGGTTGGCCTGAACAGAAGACAATATTTAGACAAATATCCACAGAGGAATTTGTGGCTTGTGGTCACTCCGTTGCCGACTGTCACTCTGAGACTGGAGTGGATAGCTGGGGATCAGGGGCTCAGCCATCCAACATTATGTCGATGTGACGTTGCCAAAGCAGTGACTCTGTACATAAACTGGCAGCCAATTGTAATGTGATACTTCCCATTTGTTGAACTTGTTTTAAACTGTGCATCACCACACACAGTTTGTACACAGTGACATTTTTTTCATTTGTCCAGTAAAATTAAAAAAAAAACTAATATGCTGTAAGGGCGTAACAATTATGAATGAACAAATTCTTTCTTTTTGCTACAGTTTTAAATCTTTTCCTTGAAACTGGTAAAAGCTGTACTGTGATAGCAAACATTTTTAAAACAGAATACAAAAATACAAAGAAGATATTTAATGCCTAGGGCAATATGTTCCAGTTTACTCTATGCCCTGCATATAAAGCACCACTTCTGCATATACACTTTGTTGTTAAAATATCTAACAAAATATTTGAAGAAAGGCAGAAAACAAAAAGTTAGTGTTTGCTTTGGTCTGATTTAATTAAAGTTTCATATATATATTTTAAGGTATATAGGAATATAAAAATATTTAAAATCTTGATAGTGATCCAAATTACTATTAAGTTTCCTGAGTTTGTTAATTTTTGTTAGAGCCTGTGACACTATGACATTTACATTTTTTGTACTTTATAACTAAGAACTGAGGGACATTGCTTCTCTTTTATTCAGTTCAGTACTTTTCTGATCCTGCAGCAAAATGAAGTGGAGGAGCTACACTATGTGTTTTACATTATGAACATAGTCATAAAACCAAGACGTTAACTTTGAAATATTCTGCTGTTGTGAAAATGTGTGTATGTACAATAATATATGAACATTGCATATTAATAACTGTTATTTTTATATTATTATTTTAATAATATGCAATTTTTAAATTTTATATTCTTTTTAAATCATACCCAATTGTTCCATAACTAAACAGTGAGAAGTTGGCTGTGGCATTATACTTTGTATTGCCTCCTGGCAACGACAAGTATGTTAGACAGCAGATATGCTTCTTCTTTATGGTTACATATGGGCTTTATTCGAAAAAATTTATCAATGAAAGTATAACTATACATACTTTCCAGTATTACTTGTGCTCTGAGACTTTGCATGGATATACAGAAGAATCTGCAAGTATAATAATAAATACACATCTTCTGCTGAAGATTTCATGAGAATCCATCCATCCATCCATCCATTAATCATCATAGTTAACTGCTTTATCCTGGTCAGGGGTGCAATAGTCCAGAGTCTATCCTGGAATCGCTATATGCTAGGTTATGAAGCTACATCCTGGATGGGATGCCAGTTTGCTGCAGTCTTGAGAACCTACTTTATAAATATTCAGTTAAACATAGGTTTAATTTTCTTTAAATGTAAAAAGCACCATGAATGTGTTCCTAGGTGAGACTGTGTTCTGATCACTGGAAGAGAAATCCAAACATTGAAAAAGCATTATCAAAAAAGAGCTTCAAGCGCATGATGAACAAGTTGAAAAGCATTAAACACAAGCAGATGGCAAAATCAGTGTGGAAAGAAGCTTTAATGGATCAGTTTCTTTATACTTTTTTGATGTAAGGTCATTCTGACTGGATAATGCAGTGTGAATACATTTAATCAATACATTTTGAAAAAATACTGAATGCAATTTCCTACAAAAATGTTCTGGTCTCCTGAAAAAGAGCCAGTCAAATGCAAGGACACATGCAGCTTTGAGTTGGGTTTCACTCATGGGGGAAAATAGATTTTATAGTTCATGTATCTGCAGACAGATAAAGGATTCTGAATATATGGAACCAATCTGAAAATAAACGTGGGCTAGCAAATGTAGCCTAGCCATGCATTTTTGTTTATCATGTCATACAGTGAGTATAAAGAGAAATTAAATAATGCAATGTAAATATGCACGGAATAGACTCCAATTGCACCTTAATGAGAGACAAGAAATTCTGAAACACTTTTCCACATCATACCCAGCTGTTCTATTTAATAGGTTTCTTGTAATATATAAAATCCATCCACTTTGACTTATGCTTTATCCTTTTATGGACTGACCAAACACACGCTGTAGCTAATATGCTCTTTTTACATGACTGTGTGCAGGCATTTTTATAGCTTGCCTTTGTGGATTTATATAAGCTGAAGAAAGTATTTCTGTGACAGGCTGTTCATATAAGCCTTTTTATATGGTAATGTAGGATTGTTGAAAGTAATAGTCTTATATAATTTTCCCATAAACACTGTCATAGTTTCCCTTCTGCTACTTGTACCTGATACTTAACTTTGATTTCTTTCCAACAGCATAAACTTGCCTGTAAAAATAATGCTGCTTAAGTCTATAGTTTCACTGCTATCAAAATAATAAACCTGTTTATGCAAAATGCTACGTCAACAATGGATCTACCACGACAGCAACCCACAGTACATGGCTTTTTTCTAGAAAGCGGGTTTTACCTTTAAAACAGTCTGACCATTTTGCGGTTTGGAATAATTTAAAAATTCCTGCAGATATGCCAGACTTGTTTCAGCATTTTACCACTTCAAAGTGGGAAAGACTAATTCATGGACATGATTTTTTTAACTACCAAGTTACCAACTTCTGCAAAGACACTAAATCATTACTCATATTTTGAATGAAAATATAATCACTGAAAACACAGTTGGCATAAAATTTCAGAAAACAGTGAATACTTTGTCCTCCTCTAGTCAAAAAGTAACATCTTTGTTGTTACTTCTGAAAAGGGAATCTACAAACTGTAAACGTTTATTCTCTTCCCACTAAAGCAGTAACATCGACGGAGTGCTGACAATTTGTCTGAATGTGGTTTTTAAAATTATTTTTGATGCGTTCAACCACATCATAAACATCCTTTATTTATAACAAATGGTTAGATTTATTAGTCCTGGAAACAAGTTCATTCTTTAGTTCACTGATCCTTGTAGAACTCCTACAATCGCTAATTTTCTGACTGAGAAGCCAGGTGCGGTGCTGGAGAAGAGTCTTTTTCACACAGCCAGCATACTGCATGAAGGTAGACGATGGATACAGACCCGTCAATCTGCTCTTGGGAAACATTCACATAAAGTCATACCTTGAGAAATCATTGCCTAGGAAGTTTTACACTGCAATGCAGTTTCTTCTTCATCTGCCAGACTTGAAGTCTAGACTACATTCATGAAAAGCAGGACAAAAGCATACCGACATGGTTCTTCTGAACGCATTTATGATCAGTTTCTCATAATGGTTCAAACCGTATGATGTCAAAACCAGCATCGGAAAGGGAAGTTCTCAATATGTATGGCAACTCTTGGCTTGAATTTCCCTTCTGACCAACACAATACTGTTTTATTTTGTCGCTGCAGAGTTTCCAGATACAATTAAACAGACCTGAGCTGCACTATATACTTGATATATTTAATAAAACAGGACAGGAGAGTTTTTTAGCCTAAATTCTAGTTTACTTTGATTTACTGCATTTTTCCTGAAAATATTAATGTAAAACTGTAAAAACAGTCTTTTACAATTGAATAATTTTTAAATTAATTTTATAAAATTAACCTGTACTGTACTGTAAAAAATTCAAAGTGCTACAACTATTCAGCATAAGGAGAAAACTAAAGTTTTGTTTTTTGGTGGGTTTGTCTTGCTTAATTAACTCTTGTCTTCCGACTGTGACCCATTAAGTGGTTAGATGGTGGAAGTAGAGAATAAAGACATCTGGTGATGGGTTGTGAAGGGATGTATGACAGATGCAGCGATTCCCTTTCCTGCGGTGGTATTTAAATAATTTACTATGCCCTAACAATACACACACACACACAACTAGCACAGGATCTCAGCAGAAGTTGTGTCTCTGCCCATCTGTTTGCTTTTGCATGGTCACCACTGGCACGTAGAGCATCTTTGCAGTGTGTACCTCAGCCAATTACACTTTTTTTCTCTCTTTGGTTCAGAAAATAAAAGATACAATGTAGATCCAACAAAAGATCTTTGCACATTTTAGCACCGGGTTCCTTTTTTCCTTAGCTGAAGTTCTAAGCTCGCAGCCACACTTTACAATATTTAGCCAAGGCTTGTCTTATAAAAATTTTGCATGATGCCATTGTCCTCAAACTAGGGAGTTTCTCAGTTGATGATGGCATGTTCATCTCGGCGTCTCATCTCCCGTGACAACTGCAGTGTCGATCAGGCAGCCCAGCACATGTCTCCAGCCCCTGAAAGCGCTTCTCTGTCCTGCTCCGCCGTTCCTCTGTTGTGAAGGTTAAGTGGCATCGCTTCTTTGTCGCCGCATCCTCACCTCCATTTTCTCAACCACAGCGGCTGATGCAGAACAACTGAAGACCTCCCAGAACCTTCCAATGGCAGGAAAGGGAGTGAAGTTCATTAATAATCTATCAGAACCACATATTGACATTTAGTGCCAATCTGCTCAGGTGCTGGAAGGTCCTGCAAAAGTTGGACTTGCACCTGTACATTTGTCCTCCCACTGGTACAGTGAACAACCACTACTGCTGCAGTTTCTGATTCTTTTCATATACTCAAAGACATCAGCCACTGGTACTTGGATCCCCACAGATTTATTTTTCTTTCCTTTCCTGGTAGTCGATAGTTTTTTAATCTCCTCAACTGTCAGTGGGCGTTCTCTGTAGTAAACTGTATCTGTAACTGTACTTAACAATAACTTAAACGTGATGTTTCTTTGTGACGTTGTTCAGAGTTAATCTTAACTGATTACATTAAATGACTGTTATATAATGTTATTCGAAGATACAATTTTTAAGTCATGTCATTGAAAAAAGTCAGTAATGTGTGCTTACCATTATCAATATTAAATGTCAACCTAAAATTTTTATTTTGGGATGACTGTTTTGTATTTTCTTCTGGTCACTAAGTTTATGCAACAGTTTTAATAATGGTAAACTTTTCATGCTTCAACTTTTCAGAAAAGCACAATTCAAAGCAACCAAAGAAATAAATACAAAGTAATAAAGTTTTTTAACCCAAAAAATAACATTGTTAAATTTCTGTAAGAATACGAAGAACTGTAACGTTTTTATTTCTGCAAATGGTGGAATTGCGACGGCACAGTGGGGGGACAACTGGACATAGTGTTTGTGTGGGTTTCCATCTCAGTCCAAAGATGTGTTTTAGGAGAATTTCTGTCTAAAAAAGGGTATGTGCGTGTGTGAGTGTGTGCTTTACATTGCTTGGTTGTGTGAACTGTTAGCTACTAACAGATAGCTTAGTGTACCTTGGCCTCTAAGCTGTCTTGGATAGTGCAAGGTAAATATGAGTTAATAGTAATAAAAGTAATACATTGGTTGATTGTTATAAATTTATGGAAATGTTTATACCTTTGGATGTCTGGTGCAGCTCTTCCTTCAAGTTTAAGGCATTTAGTAGCTGTCATATAGTGGTTCTGTGTTCCATACTGCAGTAAACTGAAATTCTTTCAAGACAATTAAAAAAAAATCCCCTAAAACACTTTATTCATAACTCTGTCTTCAACTCTGTAAAGCTTCAACTTATATTTAAGGCTCCACATTGAACACGTTATGATGACACGTTAGAAGAATAACTGGTTGAATGTCAGTAAAAATCCGTTTTCACTGGTTTATATCACTGGTTTTCAATGACCTGGGCTGTTCCAAGAAAAGCCTTAATGGCAGAAACAAGTGGAAACAGCCATAAAAGTTGGACTCTTCCTCAACTTTCTCAATCAGAAACTGGATAAAATACATCAGCCATAAAACAACGAGTCAATGCCCTATTAGAACCCAGTGGGGATTTTATTTTTCTGGATAAGATGGAAGCATATTTTGGAAAACCAACAAACACATTAAAATATAAACCCCCTACAGCTTATCTGGATGTGGCTGTGTTTGTCTTGGTAGAGGAGCCACTGCTTGGCTTCATTAGGGACTTGAAGAGAAAGAGGGCCATGTGTGCGTTGTTAATATTTAAACTAGATGATGCTGGTTTTAGTCGTCATAACTACAGCACAAAATATACCCTCTTTGGAGCGAAGATCATTGGAAAACAAGAATTCCTAAAACAATTGGTTTAAAAATACATAATGGGATAAGGTTCTGGTTTATTTCAGCTAAAAGATGTGCGGGTATTTTATATAAGGTGGGGCATTTAATAGGGCATTTTATATATAGTTGTCTGAAACCCTGCTTTCTGAAAATTTTAAACTGCCAGAGCAGTTAAAATCCAGTATTCCATGAATAATTGATTAAAACTGAGGTGTTCTGATTATTACAACTTGTGCCCCTCAAAAAAGGTTAATTTGCTGTTACTAAAAGTGAATTATTTTCAATTGCAAATATGGTACCTGGCAGATATTTACTGTCATATTAAGCTGAAAAACAGCTTGACATTACATGGTGTGTTTAGGGAAAGGAGAATAGATTATAAAATCCAATTGGGCAGTAATGGGGTGGCCATATGGGAATGTTGACCTGACTCCTGCACTGCAGTCCCAACTCTGCTATGGCATTTGGGGACTTTTGCAGTTCAGGCTAATCTCAGACAGTTAAGTACCCTATGATTTTCTGTTTAATTACAACATGCTTATGATGGCATTTGCAGCATGTTTCTTGACCACATCTGTCTGTCAGGTGTTTTTTCAAACAAAATGGACAGTGCTTTGTTTATCCTGCAACATGTCCACGAAATATAAATCTGAGCGTAATTATAAAAGAGGTAATCCTTCGGTCTAAGTTTGTCCTAAAATGATGTTAATCATTATACTTAGAGCCGACTAATTGATATTACTGGATTTTATACAAAACAGCTGCAACGGAAAATGAATTAACTCTAACTACTTACTTATTATTTAAAAGAAAAACCAAAGCAATGGCACTTTGAAATTATTATCATTCTAATTCTGTCCCCTGACTATATAAGACAAATATAATGCAATGATTTTTAAATATGGGATGTTAAAAATAATTTTTATCTACATGTAAACCTCACCACTGAAGGGTGATAGCTTCAGAACACTTTTGTCAAACTTTAAGAGACTAAAAACAGCAGGAACACAACTGTATAGTTGTATGCTGCTGCATACATTCTGTCTATCTGTGACAGGCTTGAGGAAGCACTGTTAGCCCGATAAGCAGTTAAGGAGAACAAGTGAGTGAGTGCGGGCTGAGTAAGTATATTAAGTTTATGTGCCATTATTGAAGAGTTGGATATTATCTTAATATTCCATAAGACAATCAACCTTTACTCCCATTTAGCCTCTATTAATGACGGACAAATTATTTGCCCCGGATGTCTCTTGCAGCCTGACTTCCAGTGCCTGAATAAATGTCTTTGCTGAGTCTTGGAAATGTCACGGTCTGCCAAATGCCATGCATGGAAGTGCTGAAAAACGTAGGAGTCTGATCTTTGATGTGACATGCGACAAACAAGTTGCACCGTGGTAAGTCGTGCCAGGATTCTTCACGCCGCTGGAGCTGGGGCTCCTGGTGGGACTCTCCCGCTACATGGCCCCGCTGTGCTCTTGACAGCAGACTTGTGTGCACTTGCTGCACCCTGTGCCCGGCGTGGGCGCTCATCTCTCAGACGCAGGCTGGAGCAAAGCCCACGCGGCCCCTCTGCCTCTGATTGAAACTAATTATCTCCTTAGGACTTTATGATGGGGGGATTGCTTGGAAGCGTTGAACCTCGTCCAATTAATTAAGAGATAAACGGGCAGCCGCGCTCACCCCAAAGACTCCCTGTCAACAAGTTAATATATTTTTTTTAAGTTTGCACCAGAGCCCCGGTGTTGGTTTACAAACGGCTTCTCATGATCAGCCATTCGGTAACACCAGGCCCTGGTAGTCAATTTAGGAAACAGGCTGGCTAAGCGTCGAGACCAAAGTGGCAGAACGAGGGCACGGAGAGCCACCAACATTGAGTACTTGCATCCGTCACAAAGCTAACAGATACTCAGAATTCATTTCTGCCACCAAGGCCCCCCTAAATGATTTCCTCAGTGATCTACATTGTTGTCCAGTGTCACTGCTGATCCCTACCATTTTCTTATATTCATTTATCTGACACTTTTCTCAGAAGCAGCTTATATTAAGCTCCTTACAATTATTTACAAATGTATATAGCTGAGTAGTTCTTTCCAAAGCAGTTTAGAGTAAATATTTTGGTCAAAGGGAGTGCAGCGAGAGGTTGGATTTGACTCTGTAACCACCAAGCCCAAAGGCAGCACTATCACTACGCTACATGCTGCCCCTCTGTGTGGTGTGTGCCAATAGATTTTGTGCACAATTTTTGGTGGGATTCACCTTTTAGAGATCAAAACACATTATTTTGTTCATATGAGACCCTTCTAAACAGCCTTTGAAGATAAAAAAACCTTGCAATATCTGATTTCATTGAGCTTTTGCATTACATATGAATTTAAAATGGTTTCTAATCAAATATGAATGATTGTACTCCCCCTGGTATTGTACTATATTTTGTTGAAACAAGTCTGAGGGGATGATCTGTCATAAAAGTGCTCCAATATAAATACATACCTATGACACATATGAAGAAGGTGAGGGAAATGAGATTATGTACACGGAAGTCAAAATGGAAATATAACTGTACTGGAATATGGATTCAGGTGCCATCTTTAGCATCCAGCATCTCCTGCCCTTGTGTTTTCACCTTAAGCCATGAACGGTGTACTTAATTTTATTCCATCACTGCAATGTCAAAATACCTTACAGTATAATACTGTACTGTTACTACAGTATAGTATATTTTGACAATAAGGTATGGACTTCTTCAGTGTTACTTCATACTGGAGTTTTAAAGCCAGTTCTCTGCTATTGTAACATGTGCATAAAGTGTGAACACTGAGTAACTGAATTGCTCATTCTTCACGTGTGATATGTTTGCTGTGGATCTTTGATTTGAAAAGCCAAGTTTAAAAATCACTTGAGCACTTTCAGTAAGATGCTACATTGGTGCTCAGAAGACTTATCAATGGATTAAAGAGTTCACTGAAGAAAACTTTGCCCTCACTTCTTGACTGGTAAACAGAGTAGAAGAGTGTGGGTAGTTACGTCAAGCAGAAACACTACAATGCAGTTGGTGTCCTGCTTTTTAATGGTTCAGATCATATGGTTCACGAATTAATGGATGTTGAAAGGAAGATGGCGAGGAAGAGGCCCAACCGTTGAAAGCTGAACACGAGAAGTCTTTTCACATACAGCAGGATGCTTGTTCTTCACAGACATTGATGGTTTGGACATGACAGGTCTTGCCATCTCATCTGCCATGGAGTCTGATTGCCTTAAATCGTGCTGAGGATGATGGACTGAATGCCACGGCCATCTTAATAGATTCATCTCCCAAATTTGAGCCTGTCAGCCCTTTGTTCAGCCAACTCTGTTGGTCAAAGCCTTTTCCTGGCTCATGAGCCTTCTCATTCCACCCTGAAGTGTAATTGCAGAAATTTGTGGGAAAGCTTTAAAAACATTATGCCAAAATTTTCCTACGAGTTCTTAGACAAAATGGGTCTTTTTTGTACCAGGTTGTTACAGTTCTTCTGGACAGGTCACTCTGTTGGATGCTTCAGGGATTGATGATACTTTGCATATAACGTCAGTGGACATGCAAAAGCCAGAAAATGTTCCCTTCATGTGTGTTAGGGGCATATTAAGACCCAGTGGGTTTTTACTCTGAAAATTAGAGGACAAGTAAATCCACTGAAGTCAACCTGAAATTGAGTTTTTGCACAAATCTGCTCAGTAAACACACCCTGAAACATTGTAGGGCCTGAAACTTGAATGGTCAGTTACACATTCATGTTTGGTCTAACATTTTATCTTGCTTTGTTCTGTTTTCTACAATTTTGTGTTTATTTCACAGTGTGTTTGGGTGAGATACAAAAATGGCAAAATAAAGTTTGCTTTAATGTGAACTTTATGTACATCAATGCTTTTCAAAAAACATTTGCTAACTGCTTTATAAGCAGAAAAAAAAATAATTTTTGTTTAATAAATTATACTGCTTGTCAGTAACATGATCTCTATATGCGATATGCACAATATCAAGAAGAACTCTAAACATTTCGTAAAGTCATATGCAAACAAATTATGAAGACGAGTATTACCTTAAGCAGACCATGTAGTTTACTCAGTGATACAGAAATATTACACAATAATTTGGGTTTCTCCACGGCAATGGAGAAGAGGAAAGCCTTATACCTCATTCAGAAATAAGCTGTTTTCTGTTTTTTCTTCATTTAAACAATTAATAGTCTAAATGAAATATGGATTGTTAAAATAAATTAGTAAAATATAAATAATTATATATCTTAAGTGCAGCTACCATATGCTGCGTAACATCACTCCACCTAACATTGACTGGATGTCTACTGTATCCCTCATTTAAATTCAAAATTTTCAACATTCCAGTGATAGCAAAGGGTTTTGGCAAGTATACTGCAAACTGATATAAAATTCCCAGGATGAGCAAGTCCGGAATGCCACAGTTACAAATTTATATCTTAAAAGCTGCATTTGGAGGGTGCTCATTTTTACTTTAAATCCATGACCAGTTTTGAACCTGAATACTTATAATTATTTAAAAAGTGTGCAGGAAGAAGTAGGAAGAAATATAATAAACATGCTGAAGTGCAAAATATTTCAATGATGGATAAAGACATTTCTGTTCTTTAAATTTCTTCAAATATTAAATTTTTAAAAACTATATTAAAAATTGAAATTATAGCCACTCAGAAAATCCTTGCTGAACATTTGAGAACAAAGTGAATGGTTTGTCTTGAACATGTCCAAGGACCATTTAAAATACCGTGTAAAAAATACCACGGTGAGATGTCAGCTTTTACATGTTTAAATAGAGTAACACTTTCCCTGTTTTAGAATTGGCCAAAGTAATTGGCTGCAAAACAGAAACTGATGTTAAGAATGTAGTTTTCTTGTCAAGATCTTTTGGAAGCTAAGGTATGGCAGAGTCACGATCATGCACCAAAATCGTGCTGCCTATTTTAGATTATGTTCTTCTGAGAAGTTCAGCGCTACTATTATGAGAAGGTGAGATAAAAATAAAACCCACATGCATACCAGATTTTATGTTAAATGTGAAACATGTCTTATATATAAACAATAGCTATACAGGCAACGACAGATGCCGTCACTTTTTTTCTTTACAAACGTTGCAGTGTAAATGGCAGGGCTGTTGTGCAGAATGATTATTCTTGAAAAATGTTGGGCAACTAACAACGTTTGCCTGGAAAAAAGTGTTGGTACTTGCTGCCATGCTGCAGCGAGTTACTCGGAAAGCAGAAGAAGCTGTTGAGGGCTGAGAACTGCACCGTGGATCCTCAGCTGGCTTCTGGATTACTGCTTTTAGATATAAATCCCGGCGTAGATTTTTGAGTCCTTGATCAAGTGAACATTGCATGAGCGTGAAGTATCAAAGCACAAGGAGTCCCTGGCACTGCCAGGAGAGGAGGCCTGGTGGCCTGGGGAGAGAGAAAGAGCTGAACACACACTGCTGAGGCGGCCTTTGATGGTGGACAGGAACCCTCCAGGGTCATGAATCTTTCAGTAGCAGCTCCGCGGGGGGACTCGAGGACTCGTACAGGTGTAAGGAAGCAGGTTGTCACAGACATCTGTTCCGCGTGGAGACCTGGGGTCCCCACCCGCCCGCAGCCACACTGCTGGATTGTCAGCAGATGTAGTTTGGAGCGATGGAGCAGTTTTGGTCTCACAGTTGCTGCCTGAGGGGCTTCGACACCAAAGGTAGAGCGGGGGTGGACACAGCTGCACTGCCGAACTTGCCCGAGGCACAAATAAAGAGATCTAATGTGGTTTGACTGTGTTGTTGGTGAGGCTGGGGAGGCGCCGAGGCACTTCAGAGCCGGCTTAGCGCCACAACATCTGCCGCCAAGTTTCCCGGGAGTGGCTGGGGACAGCAGGTAGGGAAGGTGGCGCTGAGGAGGTAGGCCCTATTAAGGACTTCATCTCCTTTGAATGGCCTCCTATCACAACCTGCTGGTGCACTCAGTGGGAGTCTGCATTGTTTTACAAAGCAGCAGTCTGCAAATGTACTAACAAGCTACTTTATAAATGATACATTACCATACATTAACCTAGTGCACCTTGGCATGGGAAGGGAGGGGCAGTGTGCTCAGGAAAGTCCTCTTTGCGGTGTGTCTGAATTGTCACGTTTGAAATTGTGGCTTGTGGCATGGCTGGATGATCTAACACCCGCATGTTATGCACTGTTGCATGAGGACGCACAATTCATGCACATCTGAAAGCCTGTTCTATTGTTCTGCCATACTTATTGTAGAGTGTAAATCCTGAGATTTTTTTTTTGTTTTACACAGTTAACTGTTAATTCATTGTTCTTATCATTGATGAAATAATAGGTGCTCATCATGGCTCGCGAGGATAAACTATATTGCTAAAAGAGGTGTTGGAGCTCTGAAAATACTGACGTATGCTGCTGATGAAGGCCTGCAGATGAAACCCATCCGTGGTTAAAGTGAGAATGCTGTCCTAATATTTATACCATTTCAGTACAGATCTATTATTGAGAAATTGTTTGTAAAAAATATTTGTAAAAACTCAGAAGTGGTGGAAAACATAAACAACCACATGAAACGCACTCTGGCTATTGTTCAAGATATATAATGTTGGTTTATTGGAGCCCTTGCCTACATTAGAGCCTATTAAAATCAGGCTGGCTGTAACACAGACCTTATTAGTGCACACAGACGGTTTGCCTCCTTAGGGCAGCTCTGTAATGAGGTGGAGTGTATTTTTAAACTGTGGAAATTCCAACCTCAGTTCAAGAAAACATGTCAGCTGCAGTCCTCAGGCTCTTATCTTGCAGTTTTATTTGCTTCAGATTTTTACAGTAAGGCCCTGGTGTGACAGCCTCTGTGTTTAACAGCCATTGGTCATGTAAACAATGCGTCGGGGGCATTTAATTAAGTTAGCGGGTAAGAAGGGCCCAGGCGGCCGGGTCTGGGACATTTTTGCCATGAGGAGAGGGACACAGTGGCATCCCGGCGAGGGGTACAGGGGCGGAGGAGAGGCGGGTAGGAGGTGGCGATAGACTGGCCTGGAAGGACGTCCCCTGGCTCACGGACACACATGCTGTGCCACTTCTCAGCAACCGGCAAAGAATGAGCCACAGAGAGAATCCAAAAACAATTTCTTTATGTGCTACACCCTAAGTGACTCCACGTCATCAGCTCATAATGTTGCACCAGGTTGGTAGCAATTTTATAGTTTGAGATCTAAATGAAACAAACTGGCCTTTGAATGACCTTTGTTTATCCAGTTGTTAAAATTTATTATTAGTGATCACATATGACCATTTTTTTAAATGCCAGCAAGATTATATGATACTACTTTTGATACTTCCTTTTATATTGTATAGTCCTCCATTTATTTTAATCTGCTTGAATAATTTTTTTCAAAATTTCCAAGCTGCTGGTGATATACTGATACATACATAGATAAGTAAAATTGTTACGATTATTGATGCTGACATTTGTATAAGAATAAATGTTAGTGTCAATGACAATTGTTTTTCACTAGCATCCTTCATAAAGTATGAAAATATTTTTTGTGCATCATAACTGTAATTACAGTACTGACACCTTAAAACTAATTATTTTATGCTGTTGTATACTTATTGTAAATAGTTACTTTAAAATAATTTTGAGATTAAAATTTAAAAAATTCCAAAAAACTATAAAAATGGATAATGTTAGTTGGCGGATCTCATCAGGATGGTCGTGTAAGACAGAATATGTACACAACTAGGTAAAAAAATGCTCCGAAAACAAGTGTGCGTCAGCAGATGGTGACCAACGTTCAAGACATGCCAACACATACAAAGGCCGATATGAAGAAAATAAATCTTCTGCCTAACCCATTTCTGCACTTTTGCAGTCAACCACCATGGACCTGAGAATCAATTGCAAACCACTCTCAGCTGGAATTACCACAAGTTTGTGATTTAAAAACTGAAAGCTCAAAAAATGCACCAACTAGCAGAAAAATCAAATTCAGATCCATAAGAAATACCAAAATGTTTCTGCAACATGAAAATAGTCCAAATAACGTGGCTCTTGCATAACTGGGCACCAGCGGGGTGCTTTGGTTTCAGTAGCAATGCAAGTCCAGGTCCAAGTAACATCTGGCTGAATAGTAATATATGTTAATGTATGTTAATATGCAATAATGAGATGGTAATAGTCCCAACCTCAACAGTTCAACTTGTCACCAATTGCAACATGTAACTAACGTGCAGGCCTCCATATCTCACTTGCTCTCTCTCGCTCGCTCACTCCCTCCCTCACTCCCTCACTCACTCTCAGTAACTACTTATCCTAAGACAAGGTTGTGATTGACAGCTTATCTGGGAAGCAAAAAAGAAACTTACACTTCCTTAACTTGCTTAACAGACCACTAAGATAATCATCCATCCGTCGATCCATCCATTCAATATCGTTTACCGCTCACCCTTGGTACGGTGGTGGTGGTCCACAGCGCATTCGGGAAGCAGTGGGCGCTTGGCTATGAAATTGTCTGGATGGGATGCCAGTCCATCACAGAAAAATCATATATTTAGTATAAAAATAAATGAAATAGTACTCATGTGCCAATGTTTGGTGTTTAATGTATAAATGTAGTCAAAATTTTTGTTGACCCAGACTGTTTTTCATCAATGAAATTTTATAGTAATCAATGTGACCTAAAGTTGATGTGTTAGTGTGTGTAGAAGTTAAAGTACTAATGCTGAGGGACCATCCCAGCCTGTGTATATCAAAACTAAGCCCTATTGCCATTATCTGACAGCAGTTGTTACACCACTGCTATATAAATAATACTTATATTGCACTTTTTTCCTGATGCCCTCTGCTGGTACATTATGTACTACTATTAAATTGCACTATGCCTAATTTAAAAAAAAATTATGAAAAATACTATGTTTGAGGATATGTCTCTTGGTATCATGAATTATTTCGGTGTCAGTGAGAAGTCCTCCTGTTTCAGGTGTGCTTTAATCTCCCGCTGTTATCTACACAAGACTGTCGTCACTGCATTGCTGGTGGTCCATGGTAATAAGTCAAACATCTGAAAAGTAAAAACATTCTTATTTTTTTTAGTTTTGCGTATTCAATTTTTAGATGAAAGACCTAGTTTGAGCATTAAAAATTAGGCAAATGGAACGGAGTGTAAACAAAATCCTGATCAGAGAGCATTTCATTTCTAATTAATAGGAATTGGAATTAAATTGGAATTAAACCAAGGCATCACGAATAATGAAGCGTTTAAAAAAAAACAAGTGAGCCTTTGAGCTGTCACCATTCACAAAGGCTATAAATAGCTGCAAAACAAATATAAATATAATTATTTCTGGTCCCATAGGTTTAAAAATAAGTTTAAAAAAATCCTTGCTGCTTATGTACAGTTTTGGTGTGGAATTTCATGTTGTCGGATGGATCTTTACAAAACATTGTTTTTCAGGATTTGGTGGTTTATGTGCAAAGTGGTGCTGTCAGGCCAGTCAATGTTCTCATTGTGATCACATAGCTTTTGTGATAGGAATGAAACCTAGCTGTCTCATTGTGGACATCCTTGAAAGGACAAGCCAGTGCTAAAAGCAAGTTGTTTGGGCCTCCTCCCCAAGCACAGATGAGACAAATTTAGATTTATGAATTCACTGAAGACTTTTAACAAGATTAGTTGTTTTTACATGAACAACCAAAATTATGGTAGATGTCCATGTGAGTGGTCTGCTGTGTGAGTATCCTGAGACAGCCAGGTAGCTGACCCCAAGACTAGGCTCAAGGACTTTGGCTCGGAGGGCTGACAGGTGGTGATAGGGAGCTAGAAGTAGACTGTGGTGCTTGATGGCTGCATCATGCATACAGGAGGCCAGAGTTTAGATGGTAGAGAAAACTATTCTTTTCTGAAACTGAACCCGTCGTCAAAATGCAATGGAGTAATATTCCAATTGAAAGTGTAAAGTAGCTTGATGGTTTATTTTAATTTCACAAACTTAAACTGAAAGACTTTACAGTCGGTACCCAATTTATGAATTTTCAAGTAACAAATTTTTTGCAGTTGCAATTTTAGTCGAGAAGTATTTACTATTTCTTTTTGAGAAAAACAGCTAACATACTAATTCGAATTGTGCAATGAAACTCCCCCTGATCAGTTAGACACAGGTTTATAATAGTATTTGCCACCTTAGCTATGAGATAAGAGAGGAAAATTTTTGCTTCTAAACTGGTTGTAAAGGTTTTAATGCAGAGTATAAAGTAGCTTAATGATATATTTTATATTTTGCAAACTTAACTTTTAGTGAAAGGCAGCATGGTGGCACAGCAAGTAGCACTACTGCCTCACAGCACGTGGGCTTTTTAGGTCAAGGTTTGAATCTGACTCAGGCTGTGCGGAATTTGCATGTTTTTCTCATCTGTGTGGTTTTCTTCCAGGTTCTCTGGTTTCCTCTCACAGTCCAAAGACATGCATTTAACAGTAATTGGTCACTCTAAATTGTCTGTAGTTTGTGTGTGTGTGTGTGTGTGTGTGTGTGTGTGTGTGTGTGTGTGTGTGTGTGGCCACCCTATGATATACTGGTGCCTAAGGCAGTAGTTGCATAGTCTGGCACTCACTGATTCCAGAACAGGCTGTGGTCCACTGTAACCCTGACCATAGAGCAGATCTCTGACTTACAAACTTTTCACCATTATGCACTTCTCTGAGGACTATTTACAGTTGTTTTTTAAGTAAAATGCATGTATTAAATACTGTCTAAATTTGAGACCATATTTATTTTAATTTAGCAAACTAAAATCCAAGTAATTCACATGATGTACAGTGTATGGATAATGTGACAATACAATGTATGATAAACTCATTTACTGTGTAATTTCAGAGTGATGCTATGATGATGATGATGGTGATGATTTGTATAATAATAATAATAATAATAATAATAATAAAAAGCTGGCACGTACACTTTGAACAGCTTTTATTTACATTCAGTGGACTTCATTAAATGTAAATTAATGCTCTGCTGGTTGCTTTTTCCTGGACTGACTAACCCAATAGATGTGTCACAGTTTGTTCTATTACATCATTTATTAACATGAAAACTGAATGCAGCAATTGTAGAAAACTTAGTTTAATTAAACAGTATTACTGTAAATGTCAGCTCAACAAAGACCAGCTCTGACA